>BMAC01001355.1:83874-158525 GCA_014905375.1 Phtheirospermum japonicum
TCACATTCTACTTTCAGATATCATCACATTCTACTTTCAGTATCATCACATATAAACTGACATATCATCACATTCTACTTTCAGATATCATCACATACAGACTGACATATCATCACACTTTACTTTCAGATACCATCACATACAGACTCACATACCATCATGTACAGACTCGCATATCATCACATATACAATCCATGAATAGTGAAAGGAGAAGTCATAAACTAGAAGAACTGCAGAAAAAAAAGAAAGTGTAAACCTAATCTAATACAAAAATAAATTAACTCTCCAAAATAACTTACCTCGAAACGATTCACGTCCATTGAAACATCTACCAGATTCAAGTCCATCGGAATTGAAGGATTTGTTTGTTGATGGTGGATCAACGATGGAAAAATCGAAGAAAAACTCACAATTGTTTGCTGTTAAAATCGATAGGGATCGCTGGAATCGCCGTTGCTGCTGAATTCGATGGGTATAACCGTGATGGATTTTTATTTGAACGAAATTGATGGAGGTTTTGGCGATTTGGATTATGGAGTTGCTGGATAAGAGAAATTGCTGGAGAGGATTTTCTTTCAAGCGCGTGAGAATTCTGAAATGGAATAGAAGGGGGCGACTGAGATTTCTGAAAAGTACTTTTATATGGTGAATAGAGAGTGCACCTTGTAAAGTACACCTGGGACCATCTAATAATTTGCCCCTGTTTAAGATGAATGAAGTAATTCTTATTCATAACATATTATTATCTTATTATGAGACTGTCGTACAGGTGTTTTAATAATTGAATTTTTTTTTTCAAATTTATGAACTTATTACTTTCTTTTCACACATGTTCACAAATTTTGTATTTTCATAGAAAGAAAATCTTTTTTTTTTCTAAATATAGTCTGCATAAAAAATATAATTAAATCAAAACACCTTTTTTATTTCTCCACACAAATCTAACCAAGTATCTTCATTGAAAGTACGAAAATAAATTTGAAATGAAATCAAACATGCTATTAAGTATTAACTCCGCATGTGTGCTCGTCGCCTTGGTGAAATGCTTGTCATGCTATTATTGGGGATAGTTGTGTTATTTTGGTTGCTGATATTAAATGTGCAAAGCATCTTTAATTTTGTTGGTCCCTTTTATCCGGTCACTTCAAATTTGATCATTAATATAATTAATATTAATTTAATTATTATTATATATTTTTTAACGCTTTATTTTAATTTTATCCTCATTTATTTTAAAAGATTCAAGTAAAATTATAATATTAAAATAATTATATTTTAAAAGATTCAGATAAAATTATGATAGTAAAATAATTATGAGCAAAAGGGAAAAGTAATTATTTGAAATATACCAAAAGCAACATATTTAAAACGTAAGTATGTATTAGTTATTCATGACAAACATGCTCTAATTAATATGAGATGCATCTTTTCCACCATAATTCCACTATTGGCTCAATTGATTATGCAATGTCACTTATCATTCAAGTTCACGAGTTAATGTAAGCTTACAAACGAATCATTGCTTGTAACATGAAAAATCGTTAGGGGCATTGAGATTGTCCTAGTAAAAATCACATGACATTCGATTTAAATTTAGAGACAGAGAGTAATTAAACACAAATGATTAGACGTGAATATATAAATAGCATATAACGAGGTTGACTCGTATATATTTATAAGTTTCAAAACTGAATTGAGATTCAATTTATTTGGGTGCATAAACAACCCGAGCTTGTTAAGCCTTTTCAATTCTAACTCGCACCTCACCAAAATTAGCAAATTACTACTCATTAAATCGGCTTACAGCTGTCTATTAACAATTTTGCAACTTGTGAAAAATCATCATTATTGAACCCATCAAGAAAGTATATGTGCTTCTTTGATTGGACAATTAAAATCATATTGTGGATTGTGAACAAGTGTCTATATTGTTAACAAATAATGGGGAGCAAACAACACCATGCATTATTTTGACGTGACCACGGATTAAAATTGTGGATTAAATGATTGCTGCCATTGGCAAACACCACAAAGTACTATGACTGTGTGTGTGAGTTTGGTATATATATGCTACAATGAGTAGTCAGCTTTGTTATATGAGGCGCGATCCAATATTTATTTCTTTCTTGGTAGGGTCAAGGTTCATACACTAACCCATGTGCTGCCCAATTCAAAAGTTGGATTTACACTTAAGGTAAACCATCTAGTCACAATAATGAAATCTTGTGGTCATGTTTGCCTAGGTTCGTAATATCCACTGCTATTTCAAATGGGACAGACCCGGTGCACCTGTAATTTAATTTATCATCGTATATAATTGGTATATATCATCATATATAATAGATACATATGATCACATATAACTTGTACATATCATCACAAGTAATTGAAATTCTAAATCTAAAATTTAAAATTCTAAAATTAAAAAAATAAACCTAAAACAATAAATTAAACCCTAAAAATAAAAATTAATCCCTAAAATAAAAAACTAAACCCTGAAATTGAATATTAAACTCTAAATCCTAAATTTCTATCGCATATCATCACATATAACTGACACATATCATCACATATAACTGACATATATCATCACATATAATTGGCAGAATGATAGAAATAAAATGGAAAATTAAATTAAAAAAATAAAAAAACTAAACCTTAAAATGAAATATTAAACCCTAAAAATGAAAAACTAAACCTTAAAATGTAAAACTAAACCTTAAAATGGAAAATTAAATCCTAAACTCTAAATCTTTGACACATATCATCACGTATAACTACCATATATCATCACGTATAACTGTCAGATATCATCACATATAACTATCAGATATCATCACGTAAAACAGGGTGCACCTAGCAATGTGCACCCAGGTCCACCTAATAAATTGCCATTTCAAATAGCGAATATTTATTTGATTTAAAATTTAATATTAAATATTTAGTTATTTTTTAATTAAATAATTAAATACAATTAAATAATATATTATTATTTGTTTTTCAAACCTAATTTAACATCTACAACTACATTTACAATAAAAGTAAATGATTCTGAATTTTAAAACAAATGAAAATTATATTTACAAAATTTTAAATATCCCAAAATTATGTATAAGTAGAATTGATAATCTCAACTAATTGAATACTAGTTCAAATAGACACCGAAGAATGGAGTACCATGTTTCTAGTTAATTTAAAATTGTTAAATAAAGTGAATAATAACAAAAAACAGACGATCTAAGACTTATATTGCATTGAATAGACTCTAGTTTCAATTCGGGTACTTGAAAACTCCAATCCACCCTACTTGTTAATGTTGTTGACACTCAATCATATGTGTCAGTCTGAGGTTATTTCGGATGACATGTGTCATCATCCGGTAGCTCTGAAACTTAGTTGACAGCTTCTGATGGTTTGTATAAATATGATACCAATTTGATATTTTTGGACAATGTATAAAATAAGACTTTTTTCATTTATTTTTATCGTAAGATTTTCTAAGGTTAAAAACTACCTACTAGCCGCTCTACCCATCTCTCCCGCTACCCCATCTTTTCTTTGTTTTCTATTCGGAAGAAGATAGGATGTGCATATTCGTTTTTTTTTTCTTGTTTCCAAAAAACATTCGAATCAATAAAATCTATTTTTGGTTTATATTACCGGTTTGTAATTTTCTTTACATTTTTTTTTCTGATTCGGATGAACAGACTCTTCAATTTTTTGGCAACATCATTTGTTCTTTGCCTTTTCAAATTTGTATTAAATAATCACTGCCAATATTATTTTCGATCTATTTTGTTTTTTATACTTTATCCAATTTTTCTCTCCTCTACGACTTTGAAATTTTTTCGGATTAAATGAAAACCCACTTGCAATTGATCCCGTGGAGTTCTTGAATACCTCCTCAACCATTTTTCACGCGGTTAATTTATATTTTTTAAATTTTATTTTACTATTGTTTTAGTAGCCAAATTATTTCACATCTCCTATATTTGTAAAAACTTACAATTCGTGTTGCCTTTCATTTATTAAAAATTGAGTTTTAGCCCAAAAAAATAAAAAGGGAAATTCTGCATATTCCATTTTGAAATAGTTCCTTTTGAAATATTTGTATGTGAGTATTTCTTTATTTTTAATTCATTGATGTATTGAAAAAATATGTTTTGTTTATTACTAATATTTGAAAATAATTTATTTGAATTGATTAATTAGATGACCATGAAAGCCAAAAAGACACTAAGAAGTACAGTGTATGCGCAAGTGTCAGAGAGGGATGACTGAAAATTAGAAGTTGGCAATAAATATTTCTTCACCAGGAATCACTCTACTATTGTTGCTCTTGCTACTGGTAAAAAGAATGTAACTGTAGAGTTTTTCATTTTCCTTTCAATTTTCATGTTTTTTTCTTTTTCTTTGTCACTGTGTTTCTCACTTTTTGAAAATAACTCATTTGATTTTACTTATTTTATGTTAAAGTAACAATCACATTTTTAGATGATCATTGGATATCATTACGATTTTTAATTCTCTAGTTCTTTTTCTCATATTTGTTAATAAAAAATACTATTGCGACTTATTAATACGGCTACATTTATATGGTTTTCTTTTTTTAATAATTATAGGCCTGTTGATCCAATAAGTAAAATCACCCTGCTATTTATTTGTAGCAATTCATATGTGAGGGAGCAGTGTTGTAACTGATTGAAATGATGATGAATTTTTGTTGTTTGTCCATTGACGATATTGATATGTTAATGTCATCAATTTGAATGATATCATTGGAAGATGCACAACAACATGGCCTTGATCTGTTCGCTGCCATCAAATAAATCATTTCACACTCATCTCTATTGAACTTATGATTTTTGAAATATGTTTAAGGTGTTTTTACTCATTTTTTCTTAATCAATGATTGGTAAGTTGAAATTACATGGTGTTTTTACTATTCCGCATTTTTTCTTAATCAATGATTGGTAAGTTGAAATTACGTGTAAATCGATGAATTTGATTAATATGTATTGTTAGGTTATTTGATCACGTATATATCTGAGTATTTTTAGACCATCTTTCATTTCAAAACACCCTACTATTTGTTTGTAGCAATTCATTTGTGATGGAGAAGTGCTGTAATTGATTGAAATGATAATGATTTTTTATTGTTTGTAGGGGATTACTTGAAGCTTATGAGGATATTGATATGTCACTACGCTGCTCTCTCGTAGATGAATTAATTTTGTGTGAATAGAATTCTCACAATCGAAGCCTAGTATCTGTAACATGTATTTTTGTTGTTGTTGTGTTTTAACGATATTTTTATTTTATTTCTTAATTTTTTTTTGTTAAACTCAACTATCTTAATATATTTATTTTGAATTCAGTATTGAGAGATTGTTACCGAATTATAATATTAAGTAATATCTTAGTTTTAAATATTTCAAAAACTATTTTTTCGTTAAGAAATTAAAAAATATTGCAAAAAGTCTTTACAAGTTATATTGTTTTATTACTCATTAATAAAATAATTAAAATAATATAAAAAATAAAAATATTTTTTGCCACTTAATTTTCGACTCGACAAACATAAATTTATAAGGCTCGAGACACGATCTCGCCGGTTCAATCTCATCTCATGTCTTTTGTAACCATGCATTTAGACGATCCATTATAACAAAGTTGAGAATTCTGGGCTGGTAGAGATACATAGACCCAAATGAAATGGGCATCAAAGTGAATCTTGATGGAATAACGCCAAAGCCCATTAGCTCCATTGTTTAAGTTGGAAGTCCCGAGACCACACACTCCAAACATATGTTCCACTAAATACATTTTGGTTTTTGATATATACACACATTCCCTCATTATCTTAAATTTATTTATTTTTTCACATAAATACCCTTACAATTTAAGTAAGTATTTACAATTTAAATTTTATATTTATACTTACTTCCCTTTCCCCTCCCTCCTTCAAACATGAACTCTTTTTCTTCCCCTCTTCCATACTTATCCAATTTTGGGTGGTGTTATTCACATTCACACGGAAAGTTTTTAATAATACCACAATCGATATGTAACACTCAATGATTGGACTCATTTTATATATATTCACCAAACTTTCTTTATATTTACTACTCAATCTAATCATTGAGTGACACATAATAACTTTATACGTTAATAGAAACCTTTCACAAACAGGTGAGCATAATTGCATATTAGAGATGTCGGTCTTTAATCTTATATAGTACTGACATTATTCGGATCATATTTATATGTTTATTGAATTTTGATTATTGAACCCACAACCATATAACCTTGATATCGATATGTAGAAATAATATCACCTATTAGCGCGTATTAGCATAAACTAAGAAGATTGGCATGTCTGTTTGTATTACCTTAATTATTGCCTAACTTATAGGAATTAGCTAGATTAACTTGTCTATATATTGTAATTCTGAAAGGTAAATAAGACACGTAAGATCATTATCTTACATGGTATCAAAAGTTAGAGTTTCAGAAATCTTTTTCGCTGCGCCTTCTTCATCCATGTCTCTCTGATTTTTTCTTCTTTTCACCAGACGCCGCCATCTTCCTCCTCTCATGGCCACTGGAAAATTAGAGTTTCATCCGGCCCTTGCCGCATCTCTATCACTCTAGAGATGGAAAACGTCCAATATGCGACGTGGGCTGAGTTATTCAAAATTCATGCCCGTTCTTATCGCGTCATCAATCATATTCTCCCGTCCACCACGGCCCCGCCGCCGGATCCATCTACTCCTGCCGAGAAGGAATTATGGGAGACGTTGGACGCTACGGTTGTCCAGTAGATTTATTCAACCATATCCTCCGATCTCCTCCACACCATCCTCGTGGCCGACTCCACGACCAAACAAGCATGGGATCGTCTTCAAGATATTTTCCAGGATAACAAGCACTCACGGGCGGTCACCCTGGAGCAGGAGTTCTCAAGTGTCACGATGGAGAATTTTTCACCTGCCTTCGCCTATTGTCAACATCTAAAATCCCTCGCCGATCAACTCGCCAACGTTGGAGCTCAGGTATCAAATAACATCCTCGTGTTGCAGATGGTGGCTGGCCTCACCGAGGCGTACAACGGCGTCGGTACTCTCCTTCGCCAAAGCAACCCACTCCCGGAATTCTATAAGGCCCATTCGATGCTCGTCTTGGAGGAAGCGGGCTTGGCCAAAAGCGCGTCGTCTACAGTTGCGATGGTCGCGAATGCGCAACCGCCGCCGTCGACGGCTTCTTCTCCGGTCAACCCACGACCTGCTGCTCATCCCTACCTATCCTCCCAGCAGCAGCAGCGGACTGCCACACCCGGTTGCCGTCACAACAAGAAGAAGGGCCGCACTAGTCATGGCCAGGCATCTCCAGGTGCGTCCCGTTCACCGTGGCAGCAGCAGCAGCCATGGCAGTGTCCCTTGCCACCTTTCCCATATCCGACCACCTTGTGGTCTCGTCCTCCGGCTGGGTTTCCGAACCGTCCCCCCGCGTTGCAACCGGGATTACTTGGGGCTCGTCCTCAGGCGTATGTCGCCTCCGAGCCTCCCTCACAAACTTATATTGAAAGCGCTATGTACACGCTGGGCATCTCTCCTCCGGATCCAAATTGGTACATGGACACATGCGCAACATCCCACATGACGTCGTCAAGAGGTACACTCTCGTCTTATGTCAATTCGAGCATTAATAAGGGAATTATTGTTGGTAATGGTACCTCTATTCCGATTTCTGGTTATGGACAATCTAGTTTTCCCTACTCGTCCAATCTTGGCTTGAATAATGTCTTGCATGCTCTAGATATTGCTAAGAATTTAGTGTCTGTGAGGAAATTTACGACTGATAATTCTGTGTCTGTTGAATTTGATCCGTTTAGTTTTTCTGTCAAGGACTTTCTGACGGGGAAGCCCCGAATGAGATGTGAGAGTCGAGGCCCATTATATCCCGTAACGTCTACCTTGTCTGCTCAGCAATCCTCTGAGTCAGCATGCGTCACCACCACCCCTACCATTTGGCATGACCGTTTGGGTCACCCGGGATTTCCTGCTTTAGAGAATCTTAGAAGAAATAATAAAAATTTTCGTAATAGACAATTACCTTCAGTGGTTTGTTCTTCTTRTGTTTTGGGGAAACATATTAAATTKCCRTTTTTGGCTTCAAYATCTCGTACCAGTTTGCCTTTTGATATTRTTCATTGTGATGTGTGGACCTCTCCTGTGTTAAGYTCTTCGGGACATCGATATTATGTTTTGTTTCTGGATGATTATTCCAATTATTTGTGGACTTTCCCTCTAGCTCATAAATCTCATGTGTTTTCAACATTCTTGAAGTTTCGTTCTCTTGTTCAAACTCAGTTTGAAAAGAACATTAAAATGTTTCAGTGTGATAATGGGAGGGAATTTGATAACAAATCGTTTAGGGAGTTCGCTACACTTCATGGGATGGTATTTCAGTTCTCGTGTCCCTATACATCTTCCCAAAATGGTAAAGCTGAACGCCAAATTCGCACTATTAATAATATGATCCGTACTTTGCTCAGTCATGGTTCAATTCCGGCCTCACTTTGGCATCTTGCTCTCCAAATGTCAACTTATCTTCTCAATATTCTTCCGAAGAAAGGTCTTTCTTTTCATACCCCAGTCTCCCTCCTCTACCATAAAAACCCAACATATGATCATCTACGTGTGTTTGGATGTTTGTGTTATCCATTGTTCCCATCCACGACTATTCACAAACTTCAACCACGTTCTACTCCGTGTATCTTCTTGGGGTTTCCGTCAGGTCACTGTGGGTATATATGTTATGATCTTTCCACAAAGAAAATTTTCATCTCTCGTCATGTCATTTTTGATGAGTCTCGGTTTCCATTCAGGGAAGTACAATCACCCACCCCTTCCTCATACGAATTCCTCGATGATAGTCCGTCTCCTTATGTTAAGTTTCACCAAACTTCTCCTCTGTCCCCATCTCCAGTGACAGATGCTCCCCCGGACATCCCTCCGCACGTCGCGTCCGATATTCCATTAGTACATAATCCGGTGGTATCTCAACGTCCTGTCACTCGTAGTCAGAGTGGCATTGTTAAGAAAAAGAGAGTCTTCAATTTGTTATCCTCTACTATTCGATCTCCTCTTCCTAAACGTCCTATTAATGCCCTTAGGGATCCTAATTGGAAATCGGCTATGGATGATGAATTTAATGCTCTTATTGATAATAAGACGTGGGTGTTGGTACCCCGTCCTCCTAATACTAACGTGATTCGTTCTATGTGGATCTTTACTCATAAGGAACGTGCAGATGGTTCGTTTGAGAGATACAAGGCTCGCCTCGTCGGCGATGGTAGAACTCAACAAGTGGGTATTGACTGTGGAGATACGTTTAGTCCGGTGGTCAAACCGACAACTATTCGGGTGGTATTGAGTTTGGCTATTTCCAAGAAATGGTGTATCCATCAGTTGGACGTTAAAAATGCCTTTCTTCATGGGGAGTTGACTGAAACAGTGTATATGCACCAGTCGCTTGGTTTTCGAGATTCTCAACGTCTGGATCACGTTTGTTTGTTGAAGAAGTCTTTGTATGGATTACGACAAGCTCCGCGTGCATGGAACAAACATTTCTCGAACTTTGTTTCCACTCTTGGATCTCGTTGTAGTGTCTCTGACCACTCCCTCTTTGTGTTTCGAACGGGTGATAAGGTGGCGTATTTGTTGTTATATGTGGATGATATCCTCTTGACAGCCTCATCGACTACACTTCATTCTGAGATTGTCTCTCGATTGAGTACTGAATTTGCCATGAAGGACTTGGGTCCTTTGCATTATTTTTTGGGTATTGCAGTGACGCCTCACAGTGGGGGGTTGTTTTTGTCGCAGAAGAAGTACACCAAGGAGATTATCCATAGGGCTGGTTTGGAGAATTGTAAGCCGGCCGCTACTCCTGTTGACACAAAACCAAAGCTGGCAACTGTTGAGAGTCCTCCTTTTCCCAATTCGACTCTCTACCGTAGTCTGGCTGGGGCACTCCAATACCTCACTTTTACATGTCCTGATATTGCGTAAGCGGTCCAGCAGGTATGTTTGTTTATGCATGATCCCCGGGAGGATCATATGGGTGCCTTGAAACGGATTCTCCGCTATCTTCAGGGTACTATGGATCTTGGACTTCATCTCTCCTCCTCGTCCACCACGTCTCTTGTCTCCTACACCGATGCCGATTGGGTTGGCTGCCCGGATACTCGCCGTTCTATGTCTGGCTACTGTATTTTTCTTGGGGACAACTTGATTTCATGGTCGGCCAAGAGGCAACCAACTATTTTTCGTTCTAGTGCTGAGGCTGAGTATAGGGGTGTTGCTAATATGGTTTCTGAATCGTGTTGGATTCAGAATTTACTACTTGAACTGCAACATCCTATCACGACCGCTACGTTGGTTTACTGTGATAATATCAGTGCAGTGTATCTTGCGGGGAATCCGGTTCAGCACCAACGCACGAAGCACATTGAATTAGATATTCATTTTGTTCACGAGAAGGTCGCCAAGGGGCAAGTTCGTGTGCTTCATGTTCCGTCTCGATCACAGATTGCTGATGTTTTCACCAAGGGTCTTCCTTTGGTTTTATTTGATGATTTTCGTTCCAATCTCAATGTTCGTCCTCCTCTCGTTTCGATTGAGGGGGAGTATTAGCGTATATTAGCATAAACTAAGAAGATTGGCATGTTTGTTTTTATTACCTTAATTATTACCTAACTTATAGGAATTAGCTAGATTAGCTTGTCTATATATTGTAATTCTGAAAGGTATACGGAAGATCATTATCTTACATCACCGACTCCAAGTCTCTAACAATATGCCTGGTTGTCCCAATAATCTTAAAACATGTCGAAGTGTTATTAAAAAAAGAAAAAAAATTCTGTAAATAATGGTAGGGTATAGAGTTAAAAGATTATAAAAAACAGTTTATTGTAATAATATTTATGACAAAAGGCTAAAATTGGGCTAAAATTTTACGCCTTAAAGCCCTCATATCAGGCTGGGTCGAACATTTTTTGCGACTCTCAATTAGTACCCACTTTACTAAGCATTAATTAAATAACTCCAAGGGATTTCGAACATTTTTTTTTATGGTACTCCCAACGAAATTAATCGCATATAACATCTTCAATTCAATAAAGTTAAAAAACTGATGAATGACAAAAATTTGATGACATGGTATATTAATTACTTTATATGGTAAAAACAATGTTGAAATTTAGATATTATCATCCACAATGCCTATCACTATTTTAAAATCTACCATCCAATTATTTTATTTATCTCTTCTTATTATTTTTAAAAGTTAAATAATAATGGGGGAATTGCCAAATACTCCCTAAGACATACATGAATTTGTCAAATAATCCAACTTGTAGATTTAAGTCAAATGGTCCCTCCTTTTTGCCAAATAGTCCAAAATTGTGATATGAATATACCACAATACCCTTACTATTAAAATAACTAATAATAATAATAATAATAATAATATTAATAATAATAATAATAATAATAATAATAATAAAATGGTCCACCACCTGCTGCCACCACCCGCCCGCCGGAAAATTTTTCGATGAGATTTTTTTTTTTTGCCCACTAGCACATCGCATTACAAACACTAGTATCTTGGTTAGTGTATTAGTTTTTGGACAGAAGAGTATTGGTTATTGTGTACGGGAGTATTGGTTTCTTGCAGTGTAAAAAAAACCTAATACTTCTTAGTTACGACGTCACCTACCACTTAAGAAAGAAATACAGAGCAGAAAGAAGAGAAAAAGAAAGAAGCAAAGGAGCTAAGCTATTCATGTTAAACACCAACACATGTCATTAGGTTTGAAATACCCCTACATTGTATTACAAATATCGATACCTCGCAGCACAAGAACCAACACATTGGTATGCACAACCTAATACCATCCACATTTTACATTTCAGAACTTGCAAAACACTACAACAATTGTACGTGCAGAGATCTAACATGTCAAAGGCTAAAAACTTCACAAATACTTCATACTCCTCTACTTCCTAGAAAACGCACAAGAACCAAGACATATTTTTCTGCCCATTGCCAACTCCTCTACTTCCTGGAATTGGAGAAATCGAGTACATCTTTCTCCAACTGATTCTTCAATGTGATTGACATCACTCAAGAGAAGTGTTGCACAATACTTGGCTCTCAACAAACGTCTCTCATCACGCTACAAAAAACACACACACAAAAAAATACTTCAGAGCACAAACACACACACTCCACATACAGAAAACACAATACTTCATAGGCACAAAAACACATACTCCACATACAGAAAACCAATACTTCAGAGCACAAACACACATACTCCACAAATAGAAAACGAATACTTCAGAGCACAAACATACATACTCCACAAACAGAAAACCAATACCTCATAGCACAAAAACACATATTCCACAAATAGAAAACCAATACTTCATAGCACAAAACACACATACTCCACAAATAGAAAACCAATACTTCATAGCACAAAAACACATACTCCACAAACAAAAAACCAATACTTCATAGCACAAAAACACATACTCCACAAACAACAACTACTAAAAGCACATCTAATGCAGCAACTACAAATTCAGGAGAACGATATAATCGGTTTAGAAAACTTTGTTTGGTTAGTATTTGAGGAAAAAAACTCCCACAGAAACTTCCCCCAATTACTAAACACTACTTTCACATTTTTTAATATAATTTTCTTCAAATGCACACATTTTTCAAAAACTTCTCCCAAACACTCTTTCCCAATCACCCCAACTTTTCAAATACTAATTATCTCCTTTAAGTCTCGAAATAACTATGATATTGATGCGATGATATCTCAAATCTTTCATCGGGTTGATGTATGTCCAAGATGGATTTTTCTCAATGAGGGTCACATTACTTTATTGAAGTTAGTAACTTCTATGTAACTTTGCAAGATAAACTTTCATGGGTACATTTATGGATTTTCATTGTTGTCTAGATTGATTTTCATAGTATTTTTAATTGACTCCACTGCATTTCCAACAGCTCTAAAAATCTAGCACTACTTAAAAATTGTCGAAAAGGCAGCTTATAAGTTAGACATGTATTTATTACTGTGAGAATTCAAATTCTGATAAAACTAAATAATGGCAATAATTAATTTCGCACAGCAGTTCAACATTAATCACACACCCAAACCAAACATAGACATTGTGCTGATATATGATATAAAAAAGGAAAAAAATGAAGAACAGACAGTAAGCAAGTAAAAGCCACAAACCTCGAACTTGGTTTTAGTAGATTAGGTTTTCGCCAGCACCGCATATTCACCCTAAATGAGAAAATAGATCCACGCATCTGATAAGATTTCCATCACAAGCAAGAAAACATATTAAAATGTCACGAGATTGTCATAATATTGCTAGGATGAATTAGATTTCTCATTGACTGGTAAACTTGACTTGAACTTATAATCACACATTCTAAAGCATCTTTCAAAAAAAAAAAATAAAAAAAATTAAAAATCACATCATTGATAATAATTGACAAGTGATGCGTCAGTCTTAACTTCATCCAAAATATTAACCAAGTAAAAATAAGATTAATAAAATCAAATTTTCATTACCACTTTGAACTCCATTAATCCATCCATTTGCTGGTACGTTGCAATCCCGTTGAGACCCAAAGCCTGACTCCCAACGCCAAGTGTCGAATGGGTAGAATTTTGCGAAAGCCACTCCTCAATCAAATCCAACGGCAACTTCAAAGAAATGATAAGAAAAATTAGGTTAGACTCGATACAAACAATCACTCCCAAATCCACAAACAAGCAAAATAATAATGATAAATGAGAAATCATGTATCCTTACCCTATTTTTCGACAACCCGAGCTGAATAATACCGTCCGGATTGGCGATTTCATCATAAGGATCCTCTCGCACTCGATCCAACCCAATGTAGTAAGGCGAGTCGTTCGGCTTTGCAATTGAAGCCGCCCGGGCCGACAAGCTGGCGCGCCCGGCGGAGCCACGGGCCAGCAAATTGGCGCGCGAGGATGAGCGAGGCAGCTCGTAGAGGTCCGCCGCCGCCGTGGACCGAGACAGAGGGTTTGAGGGGGGCAAAACTTTCCTTTGCCTTCGTCTCCCCACTGACATCCAAGAAGGGCCGAAACTTGACCCAGCGATCCAATCCAACTCGGTCTCAATCCCGACACACTGGACACTGGGTCTTCCAACGGGGAGCAGCTCTTTGCGCCGGCAGAGCAAATAATCATCTTCTGCTGCTTATTGTTGGGAAACAAGCGTTTGATTTGGGTGTAGGACCCATCACGTCTCATCCGGTGAGGATAAGGAGAGGTTCATGGTGGCGGTGGCGGAGGCAGAGAAAGAGAGAGAATCGAGTGTTGGGAGACTCGAGATTTACCAAATAGGGTTTACTGAAATGGTCCAAATAGTTTTCCTCCATCCGGCTTGCTTTTATTAAATTTTATATATATATAAGCAAGGCCAAATTGGTAATTGTACAATTATGTATGGAGTATTTGACATTTTTTAAAACTAGTTGGGGTATTTGACAAACACATTTTTTTAGGAGGAGTATTTGGCAATTCCCCCAATAATAATTTGCCAAAAATATAAAATTAACATCAATACATTAGATAAGATTTTTGTTACAGTGTCGATGTCTTTTGCCACGTAAATGCAATTGATGTCACTGCATGGAGATCCTCTTTTATAATTTTATGTGACACTTGAGATGTTATATTATTCATAATAATTAAACTCGTCCCGTAATTGTTAGAGAAAATTGCAAAATAGTCTTCCAAACAAGAGTTTATTTGTCAATTAGTTGTAAATCAAATTTTATGTCAAATGGTTCCTTGTTTTTGTTAATTAATCTAAAATTATGATATGAAAATACCACGATATCCTGAATATGGAAAAAACAATAAAAGAATCGAAGATATAATAATAATGTATTTGGCAGCAGAGTGGCTGCCTCAGTTGCCGTCGCCTGCTAAAAAAAGTATTTTGACGAGTTTTTTTTTTCACGATTTGTTTTTTGTCCAAAAATCTCCTACCATATGTCCAAATTTCTTATTATATGTCCGATTTTTTTTACTATATGAGCAAAACTTATTACTATATGATAAAAAATATTTTACTTGAGTGCAATATTTTTTTATTTGATGTACAATTGTTGTTATGTATTTCTTACTTATTAAACATAATTCTTTTTTTTTTCCAACGACAAGAAAATCTTACTTGATAGTGAATTATTGATATGTATTTCTTTTGATAATTTTTCAGTTTATTGTGAAATTTCTTACTTTATGATCGACAATGTGAGAATATTTATTACTTATGTCTAAAAAAGTAGTAAAATTTCTTATTTTATAGTTAAGTTAAATTAAAAATTACTAAAATTTATTTCTTAATGTCCGAAAACTTATTACTTTATAGTGTAATTTCTCATTTTATATTCGATAAGGTAAGAATTTCTCGTGTTATATATCAACAAGTAAAAAAAAAATCTAACTTTATGTCCGAAAAATTTTATAATATAAATTTATTATTTTATGTTCGAAAAGATTAAATTTTTTTAATTAATATCCAAATTAGGTATTACTACTAGTTAAAGTAGAGAGAAGTAATCAATTAATATAAAATTATGTCCATTCATTTTCAATTATTATATTTATAATATTTATATTAAATTAACTTTAATCATCACGAAAATTCACTGAGTCTTAAAAAGTATAATTATTTCTTAAAAAAAGAATCATTACTATCCTCTCTTATTTCCACAAATATATATATTCGACCCAAAGCTTTAAAACTCAAACCAACTCTCCGTCTTCTTCGTCCCCACCCACCCCCTTTTATACAACACAAATTGCACACTATTTCCCAACAATACATTTATTTCAAAGTTTTGATTTCTAGAAAGTGTGATTTATGTTATTTCCGCCGTCATCATCAGGGGGCTATTATAGCTGTGGGGGCATCAAAGCCTAATGGTATAGCTGGGTAAGACCCATTTTTCAGCCCAAATAACCAGATGCTGGTAAGTCTTTTGTCATGTACTAATATTTATATGATTTGTAGATTTTTAAAAGGAGTTAAAAATTGTAAAATAGCTTGATGTTTTTTTTTTCCTTGTTGAATTTCATTTTTGTAATGAATCAAGTAATTTTCATTAGTATAATGGAATTGGTCCCGTTTCTATTTCTGAGGTTCGTGCAGATTAAATTCACTCTGTTATGTTTCAATTCTCCCTTTGTAAATGCCCAAAACAAGTGACTAACTGTGTTGGATTTGACATGTATTTTTTCTGATGATTTTTGGTCTTTAATCTCTCCTTTGTAAATTACTTGCTCATTCTATATATGCGAGGCTAACCCTCATGAGTAGTTTCTGTAAGTTACAGTGTTAAAACTTTTTTCTTTTTCCCTCGGAACCCCTTAAACCTATTTATAAATAGGGGAGTTATGTTTATTTTTCTATTCAGAGGAATCTTTAGTTTTATGTTTAATAAATTGAATTCATCTCTGTTTGAACTTTGAAATAAATAGATATTCTCACATTTATAATTTCTAAATTTTAAAAAACCAATACAGAGTCAATACATCTAATTCAAAAAAATTAAAAATCAAGACCATATGTGGATCCATTCTTATATTTCTACCATAAAATTTTCCAATCACATGAATCAACACAACACTGGAAAAAAAAAACTAAAAATAAATCATTAAAAACAAAACATCTTATAGCCATTAAAGCCAAGAAGCTACAATAACTTGTCAGAGTATTTAAGAGCCAACCCTGTCAATAAGTTCATATTACTATGATTCAGCTAAATACATACATAAGTACATACAAACACATTTTCTCCTGCCCATAATCTTTAAACTCCTAAAAAACACACAAAACAGTGTTCAGTTCGGCTCAACCCCATCTCCTTTTTGCCCCTCATCTTTTCGTTCACGAACCTGAATCGGCTTAAACGTATAGAATCTCGCACAAATCAAATAATAAACCAAGTTGAAAAACTGCAGCAACGTGATCAACCAATACAAATACTCCAACTTACCCCTATTCAAATTACTATCCGGCAGCCAGTTCGACCCGTCCTCCCCCGCACTAAACTTATGCACAAGCGTAACCAATAACGTGCTCGTATAACTCCCCGCCGAGATCGACAGCCAGAATAAAGCCGGTGCGGTGCTTCGCATGCTCTCGGGCGCCTGATCGTAGAGAAACTCGAGATGCCCGATCGACATGAATGCCTCCGCGATCCCATGAAGACAGTATTGCGGCGTTAGCCAGAATACCGATATGGGAACGATCTCATGCGGCCGGTCCATTAGACCGTGGGCCCGCACGGCGTTTTTCCGCCTTATCTCGATGAAACCGGCCGAAAACGTGGCTAATAGTGATATCGCGAAGCCGATCCCCATTCGCGTGAGGAATGTTATCCCGCGCTCGAGGCCCGTGATTTTTTGGGCCGCGGAGACGAAAACCCGGTCGTAGAATACGATGGTGGAGAGCATCGATGTCTGTGTGAAGACGCTCATGGATGCTGGTGGGATTTGGAAGGTTTTGGTGAGGTGGCGGTTCATGGTCTTGGCTTGTTGGAGGGAGAATGTGTTTTGTTGGGCCGAGGCGGTGATGAGGAGGATGCCGGCGGCCCATATTGGGCCCATTCGGATTAGGGATTTTAGTTCCTCGACACGGTGGACAGTGCTGAGGTGCCAGGGGTTGGGGGATTTGGGGTCGTCGTTGTCTGTGACAACAGCGGCCTTGTCTAGGAACCTGCATGTGTGGTTTGATTAAATGAAGCAGAATTAAATAACAGGTTGAATTATGTGATAATAGGGTTAATTATAGAATCTACCCTTATGATTCAGTTTAATTGCCTAAAAGATTGGTTATCTTTTAAATTTTCAAATATAAACCTTAAGGGGGTGTTTGTAACACATCTATTGTAATTTTGGAAGATAATTAGATTTGTTTTTTTGGTTTAACTTAGAACGATGTCATGTGGTGATTTGAGTGTTTCTTTTTTTAGACTTAGTATTCTTGGAAGTTTAAGTGAAATCAGACTATCTTCCAAGTCAAACCAACTAAATTTACCTTTGCATAAAAACAAAAGAATAAGATGATGTAATTTCAATTTTCTTATAAAGTATTCTAGATTATTTATGTGAAATGTCAGTGACCACTTTGTAAATAGTTCCAGTATTCAGTTTTTTCTTCTCTTCTTCTGCATTTTTTTAGGATAAATATTTTGGCCTTATTCAAACCAAATTTAGGGTTACTATTACTTTGTGGCCTTATCATATAATGCAATGCATTAAACAAAAGAGATAAAAATGTCTCTGTTTCAGACACATCCCCTCGGGTGGGCGCCGGATGGAGCAAATATGACACCAGAACTTCTTGTTGTGTAGTGATAAAAAAGAAAAATGAAAAACAGCTTTTGTGAAGAAATTAATTTGCATCACAGAAAAATAGTACAACATTTTTTTTTAATTTTAATTTCTTTTTGTAAAGATATCCATTTTGATTCTTAAACTCTGCCTTGTGATATTGCTTACCACAATGTCAGTCTGTAACACATAAACTTCCAAAAACACGTGTTCGGGTTTGTAAGTTTGCGGGTCGAACTGGGACACATCTGAATAATTACTGTTCTATTTATACGATGATATATGTATTCCTTTGGTTAATTTTTACGCTTGAAAGATTATGTTTGTCACAACATAAACTCGTTTACAACGTGTTAGGTTTGTATCGCGTTTTAGTATAGTGTCAAAAACATATCCCTTTTACACTTAACATAATTGCATGCAAACCTTAGATGCATAATAAAAATTAATAAGAGAGAAAAAAAAAACTAACTTGATGCTCTGAGTATGAACAAGTTTCCCACCCATAGAAATAGCAGCATCAAGATCCTCATTCTCGTACAACACCGTACGATCCGAATACCCCATATCCACTTTCCTCTTCCTATACGCCGCCACGCACACCTGCGCCAGCCGCGTGAACGGGCTGCCCGCCGGGTCGAGCTTCCTGTACAACGGGTATCCGAATACGAACACGACGACCGATAAGGCCATCGCGATCGTCGGGATCCCGAGCCCCAAACCCCACCCGATGTTGTCCTGAATATAAACGATCACCGTGTTCGCGACCAAGACCGATGCCCCCATGCAGAAATAGTACCAGTTGAAGAATTTCCAAGTGGCTGTTTTCTGCTTAGGGTCGTTTTCGTCAAATTGGTCGGCCCCGAACGAGACGACGCAGGGTCGGATCCCGCCGGAGCCTAAGGCGGTTAGTAAGAGCGAGACGTAGAGGATGGCGAGCTGGCCGGAATCGGCTTGTTGGCATATGGTTTGGTTGTTGTTAATACAAGGGGGTGGTCTTAAGTTGGGCAAAACGGCTGATATTGTTAAACTTATCATCCCCTGTTTAAAAAATAAAGTGATTGTCAGAATTTTTTTTTTACTAGTATTTGCAAATGTTGAATTAATTAGAATTTATTTCTAGCTTATGCTGTGAATTCCAGATTTTTAACTATTTTTAGTAAATCACTTGTGCAGATATTTTTGCAAACACTCGGTCCTCAAAACTTGGAATTATTTATGTTACTCTGTTTTTTTTTTTTTTGCAGATAGAGGCATATTTTAGCTTCTTGATATAATTTACCGTCCATGAATATATATAAAGTTAATATTTTTTTACTATAAAGAATGACTCGTACGAGTGTAAGTTTTTGCCAAACAGGAAAAAAAACAAAACACAAATTCAAGTGAAATTAGAGCAAAATTCAAAAGAAACAATAGGCAAGAATATAAACTTAACTATTTGATATATAATTGAAGCAATTGTGATGGTCCAAAACCTCCCGGCAAAGGCGTCGGCTAAAAACGCACCGAGCAGCGGCGTCATGGCGGCGGTCCCACCAAAGTTTGTAAGAGTATTGGCTGCCTTTGTTAGCGGCATGTGTAGCTGGCTTGTTAAGTAGCTTATCATGTTTGTATTAAATCCAACCACAGCCAATTTCTCACATATTTCATTTGCTGCAATAAAAACAATTTCTTTAAAAAAAAGAAGAAGCCATTTTATTTTACTTATAATTGCTTTCTGTAAAATCTGGGAACATATTTCATGTTCTAATTTTTATTTATTTTTAATTCCACTTTATTGGACGAATGACACATGTCGGTGATTGTTTAAATTTATTAACAAGTATCATTCATCCAGTTGAAATGAAATAGGAAGTAGAATACAAATTGAAACCAAAAATCAGAATCCAAAAATAAGTATATAGAACTTGACTTATGTTTGATGAACAAACTTACCAAAGATGAATGGCATAGTGACAAAGCCTCCCTTCTTCTTCATGACACGAATTTGGCCTTTGTGTTTCATAATTTCCATTTTTCCTTTGTGTTTTTGCGGTTTCTTCTTTAGAACTAAATGGAACCAAGCTAGGTATATAGGCGGTGTATAAGGTTTTATTTTACATTTTGATAAGCATCCACAAACTTCAGCAAAGTTTGAGTCTCATCTCATACCACGTGCTAAGAAATACCACTCGTGAGCTACTTGTAAATAACTGGGGAACTTTTTTTTTTCTTTCCCGTATTTTTCACAGTTTGTTATATAAACTATTTATTCGTAATAAATGATCATGTAAGCTATGCGTAATTTACATTTTATTTCCAGCACCAGAATTTTAGTAATTTTGTGACACATTACCTGGTTTGGCAGGGTATTTTCAGATTTTCATAAAGAAAAAAAAACCATTTTGCCCATCAAATTATTGTCTTTTAACAAATCATCATATGAATTATGCTATGCGTATTTTGTAATTTACCCCACATATATATTAGAATTTTAGTAGTTTTTTGATACATTATCTACTTTTTGAGGTTTGTTTTGTAACTACAACTTATAAATAGTACACACACACACACACACACATATATATATATATATATATATATATATATATATATATATATATATATATATATATATGAATTGTAGTTATAAATAAGCCCTTGGAAATTGAATAAGGTGTCCAAAAACCACTAAAATCTTAATACGTGTGACTAAATTATAAACACGTATTGTTTATATGATGATCCGTAAAAATAACGGAATATTCATTGGAGGATTGTTATGAAAATACTCCCTCTGTTTCTTAATAAGAGTCGTTTTAGAGTTTTTTTCAAAATTAAGGAACACAATATTTGACCAATATATTCTCAATCAATTAATAATATTTTCATTTAATTACTTCCATTTTCTCTCTTTAGTTATTTTATTACCATAAACTTATTTATATTTCTTAAAATAAGCGGGGATAAAATTGGAATAAAGTGGTAAAAAATTTTAAATCGACACTTAATTTGTAATAAAATTGAATCTCTAAAGCAACATTTATTTTAAAGTGGTGAGAGTAGTTTATACTTTGCAAACTATGGAAATCATGATAATTTGGAGAAAAAAAATTAGTTTCCCTAAATAACTCTTTTTATACTTTCTATATTTGAAGATATTATAGAATGTGGATAATATATAGAATTGTAAAAGTGTCCGACCGACCAAGGGTATAAGTACGGGTGGTTGGAGAAAAATATTGGGAAAATTCCAAAAAATACCCTTTTCTGGCTTTTTAGCGGGTATTATAGTCTTGATCATTTTTTAAAGCAGATAAGATGTAAAGCTTCATGACTGTTTAATTTGTTTATGCCTCCTTGTTCTTCGCTTCTGTAAGAATTAATTAATGAAAAGAGACCAACGTAATCATACATATGTTCACGGTTTAATTCAAGTCAAATGGAAGGTTGAAAATAGGAAATTGTCAAACACACGATCAACTACAAATTCTTGAATCGACGGGTGGAAACATGTTTATTTTTTCACTTGTCAGTTTCTATCGACACAACAAAAAACAGCAGTTTTTCGAGGGAAACTCGAGGGAATTGTCTTCCCTCGATATTTTTCGGTGGAAAAATCGGGGGACTATAAAATCCCTCGATTTTTTCCGAGGAAAAAATATTCCTTCGAAATTCCGGCGTCAATATTACCGCCATAATTACTGAAGGAAAAACCGAAAGATTTTTGAGGGAATGTTTTCCGAGGGAACAAATATCCCTCGAAATTTTATTATTTTTTAAAAAATTACAAAAATCGAGGGGAGAGTTTTCCCTCGGTTTCAAACCGAGGGACTAAGCTTCCCTCGGTAATAAAACCGAGAGAAAAATAAACCCTCGTTTTTTAAAAAAATCGAGGGATATTGAAATCCCTCGGTTTGAAACCGAGGGAACGTCTAATCCCTCGGTTTTAAATATTCCTCGAAAATTTCAATTTTTTAAAAAAATAAAAAAAAATAAAAAAAATAGAAAAATCGTAAAAATAAAACCAATCCTATCATCTTAGGCATGTGGAGTGGTTTTAACCTGATTTCGATCGAAAAATACCAATGAGCACGTGCGTATCCGCACGTGTCGTGGGATTCGACCAACAACAAGATACGATCGGTCGATCGACTTTTTCGATTGGAAACGCGAAACGACGAATCATCGTGATTTTGCCGAGAGGGCGATGGGTGCGACTCGGCGTCGTGGAACCACGAGGGTCGGACGTCGATCGTTTAGTACGCGTTTTCTATTTTTTTTCGATTTTAAATAAAAAAAGGAAAAAAACTCGTAAAAATAGAAAATTTAGTAAAAAATATAAACGAATCCCAAGAAATTACGACCGGGGAGGAACCACGATGGTCGGGCGTTGATCGTTTAGTAGTGCGTTTTCTATTTTTTTTCGATTTTAGATGAAAATGGAAAAAAACTCGAAAAAATAGTAAAAAATATAAACGAATCCCATCATTTCACGACCGGGGCGGAGAGGGGTGCGTCTCGGCGCCCCGGAAACAAATCCTATTTTCTCTATTTTTTCCCATTTTTTATTTTTTTAAAAAACTCAAAAAACCGAGGGATATTGAAATCTCTTGGTTTGAAACCGAGGGAATGTCTAATCCCTCGGTTTTAAACAGAGGGATTTAAATATCCCTCGGAAATTTTAACTTTTTAAAAAAACAGAAAAAAAAATCATAAAAATGAAACCAATCCTATCAATTTAGGCACGTGGGGTGGTTTTGACCCGATTCGATCGAAAAATACCAACGAGCACGGTATCCACACGTGTCGTGGGATTCGACCAACAACAAGATACGATCGATCGATCGACTCCTTCGATTGGAAACGCGAAGCGACGAATCATCGTGATTTTGCCGAGAGGGCGATGGGTGCGTCTCGGCGTCATGGAACCACGAGGGTCGGACGTCGATCGTTTAGTACGCGTTTTCTATTTTTTTTCGATTTTAGATGAAAAGTGGAAAAAAACTCGAAGAAATAGAAAAATTAGTAAAAAATATAAACGAATCCCAAGAAATTACGACCGGGGCGGGGAGGGGTGCGTCTCGGCGTCGTGGAACCATGGGGGTCGGGCGCCGATCGTTTAGTAGGTGTTTTCTATTTTTTCTCGATTTTAGATGAAAAATGGAAAATTATTATTTTAAGGTAATTATTTTTATGTCGAAATTTGTTAATATTTACCGTAAAATACACAATCATATGTATCAATTGAATTGTAATTATTAATTTATTTTGCAGGAGGTTTGTTACTGGGACCTCGAGGAGTATAGTGATCAGCAGATACAGGCTATATTTTTTTTCGATGATCGGGGAGATTTACGGGAGGCAGCTTAACGAGTATAAGCAGTATATTGCCTCCCATGGTGGTAAGATGCCGGGCTGCCTCCTCGATGAGGTCTATAGGTAAACGATTCTATTATATTTTTTCTTATTAAATTAGATATTTTTATTTATAACATATAATTTATACCCTCTTATATATCATGCATCTCAATTAGGGCTTGGAAGGTCGAGTGGGATAAGCCCGAGAACAAGGCCAAATCTGAGCAATGCATCCGGAGGAGGAGCGAGCCTGCTGGGCCGGGTACTGGGATGTCGAAGCACACCGGGGGGAGGGGGGGCGAGGGCGCTAGATCTACTATCGATTATGTTTTGGATATCGTAAGTAATTATAGAATATAATAATATAATATTTATTTGTTTAATTTTAATGTTAATTATTTGAAAATTCTATTTGCATACAGGAGCGGGAGACGGGTGAGTCGGCTAAGTGCTACGATCTTTTTTTACGTACGCACCAAAAGAAAGACGGCGCGTGGATCGATACGGGATCCAGTATTATTAATGTAAGTCTCTTTCTTATTTTTAACTTATTGTTTGATTTTAATGTGGAATTTTAATAACGAGTTGTATTTCAGGAGGAGTACGAGCGACAGCTGACCCAAAAAAAGGAACGTGCGTCTTCCCAGGAGGGGAGTAGCGAGGTTGACCAGGACCGGGTTTTCCTCGACGTCGTCGGGTCGAGCAAGGGACGGCATTACGGCACCGGCGCGTATGGGAAGGTGGTGGCTGGTACGAAGGGTTTATTCAAGGGCCGCTCTTCTTCCACCTCCTCCCAGGCTGATAGGACCCACGTCAGAGAGCTCGAGTCGCAGGTTCAGGCTCATAGGGTGGAGCTCGAGGCGATACAACAGCAATACGCCGAGTCTGAGTGACGACGTGTGGAGGAGAAAGAGGAGCAGCGCCGGCAGCAGGAGGAATTTCAGGCGCGGATGGATGCCCAGATGGCTGAACTGTATGCTCGTTTACAGCAGTACCCCCCTCCCCATCCATAGGACAGTTTGATTTTAATATAAATTTTGTTATTGTGTCGAACGCATGTAATAATTCTTAAATTTTCAAATATCTTTTATAATAATTGGTTTATTTATTTGTCTTTTCATTAATGATTTTTTTTCAAAATTTTGGAAATTTTAATAATTGAACAGGAGTTAAAATTAAAACTAAAAACTATTAAAAAAAAAATTAAAACCGAGGGGACAATTCTTCGGTAATCCATCGGAAAAGTCAAAAAAAATTATTAAAAAAAAAAATGAGGGGAAATTCCTTCGAAAATCCCTCGAAAAAATAAAAAACCGAGGGAATAGTCTACCCTCGGTATTCCGAGGGAAGATACAACCCTCGATTTTTCCGAGAGAACTTATTCCCTCGGTATTCCTAGGGAACTCTCCCCTCAGTTTTCCGAAGGAAAGTTCCCTCAGAAAAACCGAGAGTACGTCCCTTCGGTATACCGAGGAGCGTTCCCTCGGTTTTCCCTCGATATTTCCGAGGGTTGCACGGAGATTTTTCGAGGGAATGTTTCCCTCGGTTTAAAATTTCTGAGGGAATATCTCCCTTAAAAAAATTTATCGAGGAGGGTTTTTTCGAGGGAATTTTTCCCTCGATTTTGCCCAAAATCGAGGGAAAAATTTCTCGGAAAACTGCTTTTTTTTTTTTTTTTTTGTGTGTGTTTTGTTGTGTGAATTTCAGATTGATTGATTATTTGGGTTGATTTTGTGTGTCACTATCTTAAATTAGACGCAACTAAGTCATGGAAATGTAATAACAGCAAACGAGGAATGATGTCATATTTGAATGCTTACTTGAATCATATGTGGTAGTTTGGCACTTAGGTTACCTCACACTCTTGTTGTTTCATGTTTTAGGGCTTACGAAAACACTTCATAATGACATAAGAGCACTTATATTGGTGGAGTGGGAAAACTAAGTGCTAAAAATGTTTTAAATTAGATGCATGATTTCTTTACAAAGGTAAATTGCAAAGTATTCCAGTGAGTTAGGATGGTGTCATTTTAATAATACTATATATGTGTTCCAAATTTATCCATTAAATTATATGTAAATAATAATTTAACCCCAATTTTCAATCGTGCGAATCGTTTAATTTTCGACAACAAGTGGTAATCTTGACCAATGTTTTTTTTTTTTTATCAATTCAATGATGATGTGGTAAAGAACAAATAGAAATTCACTATAAATTTTAAAAATCATTTAAAAGAAATTGAAAAACAGTTTAAAAATATAAGAATTGTTTTAAATATGTGAAAAAAGTATTTTAATTGTGAAAAGTCAAGAAAACTTATTTAAGACCTGAAATTATCTTAAACACGTAAAAATGTATCAAGAAAAACATTAAAATCTAAGAGTATGGTATTAAGTATTTTAAAAAACGACTTAAAAACAAATACGGAAAAGTGTTTTATAAAAACGAGATATACGATAAAAGAAAAGCCAATATCTGATTTCCTACATTTTGATCCTGAAAATTGAAATACATTCTTCTTTTTTAACATTTCACTAGTTTACATTTGTAATTGTATTATATTCTCGCGCTGCTCATCTATATACTTTATCCTCCAAAAGGTACCACAATTTCATAAAGTCTAAGACAAAACAAAAGGTAACATAAATTCATTTAAAAAAAGAAAGAAAGGAGAGGGAGAGAAAGGAAAAAAGAAAATAAGTACATTAAATTGATGCAAAATAATTTGATACTTGATTTATAGTTCCAAATTTAATATTATTTTAATTTATCAAACAATCATTTCCAATTGTGATAGAATTTATCCAAAAAGAAGAGTAGATAAGGATAGAAATCAGGAAGTGAACAACATTAGTAAAGCTGGGGAAGAAGGGCACCAGTAAGTTCCAGTTCAATATAAGTGATTATTGCCAGCTGACACATGAATGGTTCAAATGTACACTACTCATAAGTTTATAACACGTTTAATAATATTTCATTCGTCCCAAAAAGATATACATTTTTTTCATTTTTATCTGTCCGTAAAAAATAAGCATGTTTCCTTTTTAAAAGTTAGAATAACACAACTAAAACTAAAACATCCCTATTTAATTTACTTTATTTATTAAAATACTAAAAAGTTAATGGTAAAGTAGGAAAAATAGCAAAAGTTTTACAATTCCAATTATAATCATTTTATCTTCTTAAACTCCGTGTTTTTGTCTACCCGCTTATTTTTTCCGTACGGAGGAGTAATAAACAATATGTATGATTGTTAAAATTTTTGTAAAAAATTGACACACCTATTAATACTTATTGTTTTACACGACTACCGAAAGAGGAATCCTAATAGAACAACGACGTGGCCGAAAGGTTTTCCAATGAACTCCTCCCAATATTTAAATTAGTTACTGGGTAAAATTTAACAAAGTAAGAGCTTCATTAAAAAAGAATTATCTTCCATTAATTTTCTATTTAACTATTTATAAATGTACTTTTTATGATTTTTCATGAAACATTATGACACGTCATCCTGCCAAACCTCCATTTCCTACTACTCTGGCCAGAGCATAGACCCCCGAACTAAAGCATCTCAGCTCGTCGACTCTCACTTGACATTTTTACTTGGCCCCAATTTGAAAATATAAATCTTAGGTCCAGGGATGGCCCCGAGCTATTAAAGAGGTAGCGAGCTCTCCTTGACCCGAGTTGAAATCGACACCTTTCTTTTTTACTCTGAAACATTTATATATCTACTATTTCCAAAAATAAATTAATATTGATTAATTAAGAGTGAGCTTTTTGTGAGATCATCACTTCTGTATTCTCACAATGCGACTATATAAAAGTGTTGAGAAATTTATTCTTGGCAATAATTCCTATTTTGTTATTTGCCTTTCTTGGGCACAAAATAAGTTAGGAAACTAGATTTAGGACAATATTATGTTTCCTAATTTATGTACAAGACTTTAATTATTCCTAAATTGTGTTTAGGATTTGTTTTTAGGATTTTACCAAGTTTAGGATTCTAGGTTGTCTATTTAAGACACAAGAACTCCTAATACTTGGTATCACTTTTGATGCACGAATTATTGCGAGGAGATCGACGCAAGACGCAAGGAACGCACGACGCAAAGAAGAAGAACACGAAGAAGTGATATCTACTTGGAGCCAACGTACGTGATAAATAAGATCTTTGAAATTGCGTGACCGACGAAGAAGATCTTGCCATTCCGGAAACAAGTATTTAGTATCAAGTTTCTTGATATTTAGTTTTCATATATTACTTTATATTTTGTATTGAACTTAAAAAGAAAGTAATATAGTTTTCGGGTTTGTACACCCAAGTTCACAAGTACTTTTACTTGTGAACTGAATTTGTTTAATTGTGTTCTCGTATTTTAACTTCCGCTGCATAAATTTAATTTACTCTGGTCGATGTTGTTTAATCGTGTTCTCGTATTTTAACATCGTGGATCTGAGAATTATTCTTATATCCATAAACCTTCTAATTTTACAATTTGCATCTAGAGCGGGTTACTTAACCTTTTAAGTATTGATCCTTACTTTTTAGGTTCTATGGATGCTCAAGGTAACCCGAGGCCTCCAATCCTTAACGGTGAGAATTATTCTCTCTGGAAACAGAGAATGAGATGGCATTTGAAAAGTATCGACGAGCGTGTTTGGAAAACTGTTCTCATTGGATGGGAAAAACCACGTGTCACGGATGGCGAGGGCGACACCATCCCCCCAAAGGAGGAAGAATGGACTGCTGATGAAGCAATTGCTGCAAATTGGAACTCCAAATGCATCAACACCTTGTGTGGCTATGTAGATGCAAGCTATTACCGCATCATCAAGAATTGCGAGTCAGCAAAGGATGCATGGGACGCACTACAGAGGGTGTGTGAAGGAACTGCAAGCATAAAGAAATCCAGATTAAGAATGCTCATATCCACCTTCGAGGTTATGAGAATGGATGAGAAAGAGTCAATCTTGGACTACTCCGTAAGATTGGCGGAAATAACCAAAGAGTGCAGAGAACTTGGTGAGCCTATAACTAATTCCCGTCTTGTAGGAAAATTGCTGAGATCCATTACGAAGAAATATAGCATGAAGATGGTGGCCATAGAAGAATCCAAAGATGTTGATAACATCGATTTCAACGCCTTAGTTGGAAATCTCAAGCAATATGAGATGGAACACGTTATCTCTAGCTCGAAAGAGAAGAATGTTGCTTTTTCTTCCGATTCAATTGCAGTCGATGATGAAGATGAAGAAGATTTCGATTTTAATGGAATTATTAAAAAGATGGAGACAACTACTCTCGGAGAAGATGAACTGGCCTTTGTGACTCAACGCTTCAACAATTTCTTGAAGAAAAAGAACAATTTTGGAAGCTCGAATCCAAGGAACAGGACACAGACATACACCCCAAAGTTTACTGGACGTACTCTTCCACGATCTCACTCCACAAATTCAATTTTCAATGTGTCCAGTTCAATAAAACCACTCAACGAGATTCAATGCCACGAATGCAAAGGTTGGGGACATTACAAGAATGAGTGTCCCAACACTCTTAGAAAGAAAAGCATGGTCGCTACGGATTTCACCAAAGATGTTAATGATTCTGAGTCAGCTGATTCCGTTCCACCTTTATTTTCCCATGTTGTGTGGGACGACGATGTTCATGTTAGTTTGCTTGTAGACAACATCGTGTGCCTGAATGCCGAGACCACTGATTATTATGAGGAATACGAGCAGTTGAGTGTTGACCACCAGAAATTGTTTATCAGTTGGAGTAAACAGGTACTCAAGGCCAAAGAGCTCGAAAAAGAAGTAGAAAAGCTAACCAAAGAAAAGGAAGACCAGCTTGACATTATCGTCCGACTGGAAATGTCTCTCACCAAGAAGGACACTGAGCTGGAAAAGATGAAAAACGAACTGACTACTGTTCAAGTAACCATTTCAAATCTAAATAAAGGAAAGGCGAAGCTGGATGAAATCTTGGAGATTAGCTTCCCCGAGTCCTCAAAGCATGGAA
The DNA here is from genome assembly GCA_014905375.1 of Phtheirospermum japonicum. NCBI lineage: Eukaryota > Viridiplantae > Streptophyta > Magnoliopsida > Lamiales > Orobanchaceae > Phtheirospermum > Phtheirospermum japonicum. Next base: position 113,716 of record BMAC01001355.1, read on the forward strand.
TAGGTTTCAAGCCGAGTCAACAAATGAATGTTCCAAGTCAAGAACAGAAATCTTCCAAACATCACAAAAGGAGAAGAAGACAATACGTGTGCTATTATTGTGGAGAACCAGGGCACATCAGGCCCTTTTGCTGGAAGATCATTAGAGAGAAAAGACACTTTAAGAGAACCAGTGTGGCTCATAAATCCCATGTTGGTAACCGCCCTACCAACATCAATACCAACATCAGGTTCAAACAAGTGTGGGTCAAGAAAAACAGCATCAAGTGTAATATGATCTATACCTCCCTGAAGTCTCATGTCCCTGGAGCCTGATACTTTGATAGTGGATGCTCGAAGCATATGACAGGCTCAGAAGAATTGCTTTCCAACATTGTCAGATTTAAAGGTGGAAAAGTGAAGTATGGACGAGGCGCAAACGGCCAAATCATTGGCCAAGGGAATCTCCATGTTCCTGGAGTTGTAACACTGAAAAATGTGCTGCTGGTAGAAGGACTTACTACAAATCTGATCAGCATAAGTCAATTGTGCGACGGAGGTTTTAGCGTCAAATTCAACCGTGAAGAATGTGAAGTCTACGAGAAAAATGGACAATGCATTCTCAAGGGCAAAAGAACCTCAGATAATTGCTATCAAATTCAAAGTGATACTTTTTGCAGACTGTCCCAATTAAGTGATGCGGAGCTGTGGCATCAAAATCTTGGACATGTCAACTACAAGATGATGGACAGGTTGGTCAAGAAAGAAACTGTGAGTGGACTGCCTAAGCTCAACACCAAGATCATTCCGGTGTGCGAGGCATGCCAGAAAGGGAAACAGGTCAGGGTGCCACATCCAGTCCAACAAAGTCTCACTACATCATCTTGCTTTGAATTGATTCACATGGATCTCATGGGACCACTTGAGGTTGAGAGCCTTGGTGGTAAGAGGTATGTTTTCGTTATTGTTGATGATTTTTCTAGGTTTACTTGGGTAGAATTCCTAAAAGAAAAATTTGAAACATTTGAGGCTTTCAAAAAACTTGCAAAGAAGCTATGTGTAAGATTTAATGTGAAAATTGGTAGGATTAGAACTGATCACGGAAAGGAATTTGAAAACGCATCTTTTTTAAAGTACTGCACTTCTGAGGGTATTAGTTATGAATTTTCTTCTCCAATTACCCCTCAACAAAATGGCATTGCTGAACGTAAGAATAGAACTCTAGCAGAGATGAGTAGAACTATGCTCATTTCTAATGGGATAGCCAAACGTTTTTGGGCTGAAGCAATGAACACTGCATGTCATATCACAAATAGGGCTTATTTTAGACCAGGTTCATGTGCAACTCCCTACGAATTATTGATTGGGAAGAAACCAAACTTGAGTTATTTTCATGTTTTTGGATGTATTTGCTATGTGCTTAACGATAGAAATCATCTAGCTAAACTTGACTCAAAAAGTGATAAGTGCATTTTCATGGGTTATTCCCAAAATAGTCATGCATATAGGTTATTTAACCTTCGAACTCGAAGCATGTTTGAGTCAGTGAATGTCAAGTTTGATGATCTAACAAGTGGAGTCAAGCCTGCCGAGGATAATGATCTGGTTTATGATCAAAACCCTCAAGGTAGTGTCACTCCTACTTCAGTTGTTGGTGCAGGTATTGAGAACAAAGATGCAGGTGCTGAACTCAGAGATTCGAGTGATGATGATAACAATGTTGATACTGGGATACCAACATCAGTACCAACATCGATCCAAGTCGCAGATTCTGATTCTGATTCAGAAGAAGAAAATCCAACTGATCTCATTGATCTTCATCAGAGGGATGTTCCATCCAAAATCCAGAAAAACCACCCCATGGGCCAAATTATTGGTGATTTAGACGAAAGAAGTACAAGACGGAGACAGATTAATTTTAAGGAAATGGTCAGGTATGTATGTCTGTCTACTAATTGTTCTAAGATTCGTGAGTCTTTGTATCTTTCTAAAATAGAGCCCAAGCGAGTGGAGGATGCACTCAAGGATGAGTTCTAGATTCGGGCAATGCAAGAGGAGCTGGACCAATTCGCCAAATACGATATTTGGGATTTGGTGCCACGACCAGAAAATTCCCATGTGACGGGAATAAAGTGGATTTTCAAGAACAAGACTGATGAGGTTGGGAACATTGTGAGGAACAAAGCACGACTTGTTGCACAAGGGTATACGCAAATTGAAGGAATTGATTTTGATGAAACTTTTGCCCCTGTTGCTCGCATTGAGTCGGTAAGGCTTTTGCTTTCTGTTGCATGTTATATGAAAATTTCATTGCATCAAATGGACATTAAGAGTGCTTTTTTAAATGGAGTCTTAAGTGAAGAAGTGTATGTTGAGCAGCCTAAAGGATTTGTGGATCCTCAAAAACCTAATTTTGTTTTAAAACTAAAAAAGGCTCTTTGTGGTTTAAAACAAGCTCCAAGAGCTTGGTATGAAAGGCTAATTCAACATTTGATTTATTTGAACTTTAGACGAGGGGAAGTTGATAAAACTTTATTCCTTCTTAAATCCAATAAGCACATCTTAATCGTCCAAATTTATATTGATGATATTATTTATGGATCCACTAACGAGGAGATGGTCAAGGAGTTTGTTACTCGGATGTCCGATACATTCGAGATGAGCATGGAAGGTAACCTCTCATACTTTCTTGGTTTACAAATAAAACAGCTTGATGGCGGTATTTTTCTTTCCCAGACTAAATATGCAAAGAACTTAGTCAAAAAGTTTGGGTTAGAGGGTGAAACTGTCAAGAAAACGCCACTGGGCAAAATTGTAAAGCTGTCTAGAGACGATGTTGGTAAGGGTGTTGATAACACCATGTATAGAAGTATGATAGGGAGTTTGTTGTATTTGACAGCAAGTAGACCAGATATTATGTATAGTGTGTGCTTATGTGCTAGCTATCATCCTAATCCAAAAGAGTCTCACTTGAAAGCTGTTAAAAGAATTGTTAGATACATTACTGGTACAACTGAACTAGGTGTGTGGTACACAAAAGATACTTGTACTGAACTTAAAGGGTACACTGATTCGGGTTGGGCTGGAGATGTGGTAGATAGAAAGAGTACTATTGGGGGATGGTTTTTTCTGGGTAATAACCTAATTTCTTGGTACATCAAAAAGCAAAATTGTATTTCTCTTTCTACAGCTGAAGCCGAGTACATTGCAGCTGGAAGTGCGTGCACACAATTACTGTGGATGAACGAAATGATTGAGGACTACGGTCTGCACAGTAGTATCTTGACGGTGTTGTGTGACAATTCCAGTGCCATTGACATCTCCAAAAATCCAGTCCAGCATTCTCGAATAAAACACATTGATATAAGGTACCATTTCATTCGAGACTTAGTTGAGAGGAAGATTGTTAGCCTTGAATATATTGGAACTGATAATCAGCTGGCTGACATCTTCACGAAGGCATTAGATTTCGAGACCTTCTCTCGCTTGAGAAGAGATCTCGAAATGTGCATTGTCTAACCAATGTTGGTTTGTGATGTTGTGACACTACTTATCAACATCAGTCACAACATCTGTATTATTTTGCATGCATTTTTACTCTTCTTTTCATACATTATACAAATGCATTGAGTTTGATTGAAAGTGAAATAAGGTCCTCTGTTGCAATAAAAGTAATGACAAAAAGGACCAACCTCTTCGAAATTAGGTGATTGTGGGACTTGCCCGCAGAAACTGGTTTTCTCCCAGGTCCAATAACAAGAGGCGTTTAACAGCAATTGCTGAAGATTAAAAGACTTAAATCCCGTCAAGGATGAAGAAAATCTGGACTCAATGCTCCAATCTTTAAAAATCGCCTTCTTGAGAGATTTTGACGTAGTCATTAACTTGGGTTAAGGGGTAAGTTTCCATTGACTTCACCTAGGGCAATGTTGATTTATAATGTTGTTAGTAATAAAAAGCAACATTGGATCAAAACACTGAAATCATAATGTGTTCTGTTTTAACCTTTTAGGTCATGATTTTTAGGCATTCCCTAAGACATTCATACTTTGTGAAAATGCCATCTTGCTGTGCATTTTGTTTCTTGTGTTTTTGTCTTACTTTAAATCTCTTAATTTTGTTTTGAATTGAGCTAACCAAGTGTTTCAGTGGAGTTATAATCGGACGGCTGGACGGGAAATAACGAGGTGAATTTGGTGAGTGAATATTAACGTTGCACAAGATAGGTACAACTGTGCTGATGGTTCATTAAAATCAGCTTTGTTTTTTCGGCCTATTTTGTAGATTAAGTTGTGTAATTTTTTTTTAAAAAAATTATTATGGAAAGAGATAGTGGGATAGTTGAGTGATCACGTAGCCTTCTCATAGGGGGAGTGGCGCTTTTTACATGGAAATAAAATCGTGCTTTTGAGCATAAAATCGGCTGGTGAAATATTTTAGGAATTTCCTTTTATTTACCCTCTCTCTCCTTGTGTGCAACAGTCACTTTTTGAGGGGATAAAAAGCTGATTCCCTTTTACCGTTTGCCCACTTTTACTAACCCCTTTCGAATTAAAACTCTCAGAATCCTTACTCTTCTCAAATTCTCTCGATTTCCTGCTTCTTAGTTATGTGTCTGTGAAATTTTGCAGGATGTCTAGCTCTCCACCGCCGTCTGTCCCAGAACTGCCTGAAGAGGTTCGCCACTCCGATGAACAGGTCCCGCTGCCGTTCCCAAAGATTGGTGGCCTTGATATTCGTGAGGAGATTGGTGGTGGTAGTTCTTTAAACCCACCACTATCAACATCGCCACCATAATTGCCTGCGCCTGTTTCTCTCGCTGTCGTGCCTGTTCCATCGCCGGTCGACGCTACGCCGGTTGGCTCAAGTGTTCCCTGGACAGCCCGGGAACGAAATTGACGTCGATAATCCCCCAGATTTAGCTTTTGTGGCTGAGACCTTTGGCCGCGTGGGGAACCCAACCTTGAAGCGGTCTAGGCGCTTGCGCACCATACCGCCCGGCGTTGTGCCGCCCGCGGTCCCAAAAAGCAAGGCTGGTCCGCGTCGCCACGTGCCTATCGAACACATGAATCTCCAAGAGGATGTTGTTGTGGAGTCTGACCCTGATGATCATGATTTTGAGCTTACTGCTCCGATTGCCGGAGATGTGCCGCCGTTTGCTTCTGCTCCCAGTCTGCCGGAGAAGAAGAGGTTTACTCGCCGAAAACAGCTTATACGTAAAGCCGATAGGAGACCCAGCCTGACGAAGGACAGTTTCTCTCCCAGCGAGGCAAAGGTCAAAGTTTCTCCTGGATCAACTGCTACTGAGTACTCTTCGCCCTCTTACACTGTACTGGACTTTATCACCGGTGAGGTTACAAGTTCTGCCAAGACACTTGCCGATGATCCCCCGCCGTCTCCAGTTCGTGCTGCTACGCCTGAATTTGATACAGCTCTTTTTGAGTATTCTACTGATTCATCATTTGATGTGCCCTTGAAAGATGTTCTTGCTGCTTGCAAAGAGGACAAGAAGTAAAAGAAGGCTGCTGCAAAGGATGATGTTGCTAGTCGTGTTGGTACCTCCTTACCAACATCGCGTCGCTCGCAGTCTGTTTCGTTCTCCCGCACTGCTTCCGTTCCAAGAACCACTCCTGCTTCCTCGCCGCCCTCATCTAATGCATCGGCTCAATCCAAGTCCTCTTCAGGACCAGCTACTCTTATGCCCGAGTTTGAGGACATGGTGTCCTTTTCGGAGAGATTCATTACTGCCGAGGCTACTGAGCTATTCGATGCCTATCAGAGTCGTCATGTGATTGCCGAGAAACGAGTTCCGGTTGAACTTTTTGAGAAATACAATCTCATCGACACAAAGAGAATCAAGGCTTACAGCTTGGTCTTGAGGATGTGCTCACGGGTGAGGCTGAGTGGTTTGCTTTGCGCAATCAGCATGTTAGCGGTGCCCGAGTTATTGATTTGCCCTGGCAGGCGCCTGTTTCGGCTGATGTTGCTAGTGATGTTGGTACGAGCAATCCCAACATGGTCAATATTTCTGCCCTGGTTCTTCTTGCACATGTGGCTTCTATAGATTTGTAGATGAAACATCTTAAGGCTCTTCGCACCTCCCTTTTGGAAGCCCTTTCCCTTTCTGGTCAAAAAGGTGGAGAGGAAGTTGACGCGAACATAGGGGGGGACAATGCTGATGGAGAAGATATTGCTGATGTTGCCGAGAATGAGAATAATGCTGCTGCTGACGATGCTGTTGCCACCGAAGCCTTGCTCTAGAGAAGAGGAGGAAGCGAATTCGCGAGCGCAACAAGGTTTTGAAGAAAATGATGAAGATGCAGCAAAGGGGGAAGAGGAAGCACAAGGGTGAAGGAACTTCGACATCTCCTCGATGTTCAAAGAGGATTCGAAGTCAATAGGTTCCTTACTCTGGTTGTTTTGTGAAGTGTTGGTTATTTTGAACAATGTTGGTTTGAATTTTAACAACATTGGGTGTTTTGCTTAGGGGTTAGTATTTTTATTTTCATTTAAGTTTGCGTCTTAGTGTTTTGTCCAGAAAGGCAAAAGGCGGAGATTGTTGAGGAATTTATTCTTGGCAATAATTCCTATTTTGTTATTTGCCTTTTTTGGGTACAAAATAAGTTAGGAAACTAGATTTAGGACAATATTATGTTTCCTAGTTTATGTAAAAGACTTTAATTATTCCTAAATTGTGTTTAGAATTTGTTTTTAGGATTTTACCAAGTTTAGGATTCTAGGTTGTCTATTTAAGATACAAGAACTCCTAATACTTGGTATCACTTTTGACGCACGGATTATTGCGAGGAGATCGACGCAAGACGCAAGGAATGCACGACGCACGACGCAAAGAAGAAGAACACGAAGAAGTTATATCTACTTGGAGCCAACGTACGTGATAAACAAGATTTTTGAAGTTGCGTGACCGACGAAGAAAATCTTGCCATTCCGGCAACAAGTATTTAGTATCAAGTTTCTTGATATTTAGTTTTCATATATTACTTTATATTTTGTATTGAACTTAAAAAGAAAGTAATATAGTTTTTGGGTTTGTACACCCAAGTTAACAAGTACTTTTACTTGTGAACTGAATTTGTTTAATCATGTTTTCGTATTTTAATTTTCGCTGCATAAATTTAATTTACTCTGGTCGATGTTGTTAACTGGTGTTGGTAACACTGATTAACAACATCAAAGATTCCATAAATTATTTTTATATCCATATACCTTCTAATTTTACAAAAAGTATTAGAAATATGTGATTGATCGTAAAAAATTAAACAAATATTTTTTTATTAAACAACATTCACCAATCAAATTTAATTATAATATAGCATTATTAATCAATCAAAATAATACCCTGCAATTCTTGATCAGGTTACATATGACTTCATCGGGGCAAAAAATCTTATGAAAGTGCCGATAGCAAAATCCGATTTGGTGCGATGTTTTATTTGTGTTTTCGGGTTTTGGCTTGGATTTGGATATGGGTCAGACTGCCTGATGGGCCTTAACCATTAGGCTCCCTAAATATACAAGTATTTGCCCTTGAGGTAGTTATGATATTTATATATTTATTTATTATTTATCAGTATTTGCCTTAGGCTCCCTAAATTGTGATGTTTTCTGGCAAATTGGCAATGTAGCGTTTGGTGTTCCTATTATGTTAATTCTAATTTTATTTAATTTTATTTTTTTCTGTACGACTTAACATTGGGTAAGCTGCATATTTTTGTTGGCAATTGTAATAGTGAGATGACATTTGAAGCATCAGACTGTACGTCAAGCTGGGTAAATTGATGCATTCTTTAAAATATATTGGATATTAAATTAATTATATACATTTTTATTTTTTTATATATCAACCCGTGTTGCGCCGCTAAAATAATAAATAAATCCACCAACATAGAAAAAAAAAAGAGCTAAATTTATTCCAAGACTTTAAAATTTATTTCCAGTATAACTGATAAGTCCAAAACGTTTGGTTACCAAATATATGGGGTACTAACCTCAAAATAGAGATCAGTAACCTGAAGTAGATTCCGAATGCGTCACAGCGACCTGCTAAACCCTCAATGAACCTCCTAGCGACCTAGCTGATCCTGCAAAACAGCGCCTAGGACGGGTCGGATCCCAGGCCCGTCAAGGCCCTCTGATGCTTAAGTTAATAAGAAAATTCAAAACACTCAACACTTCTACTGAAAATAATATAAGATGTGATTGTCATATGATAAAAATAATGAGAGGTAGGCACCTCCTTTTATAGAGATAAGAAGAACCTTATGCCTAGGGTTACCTTTTCTTATCACAATTTCATAAATACCATGACACTGCCACCGACTCAACATTAGGATTTCTCCCATATAGTAAGTTCCCATAAACAATAAATCTCTCATTTAATTATCAGAATAGGCATGAGCCTATTACTCTTTCCACATAGCCCAACAGGACCATAAAAACCCATCTGCACTAAGCCCATAAACGAGCTCCATCTACCAACATAAAACATAAGAGATCACGACCCTATATGAGAACTCATCCTCATACTACAGGTCGCTACTCTACAAAACCAGCTCGCCCACTTCTCAAAAAAATCATCCACCTCGCTCACCTCCCAGAGGAACACCCTCTCCAGGAAATGAGGTCGCCTTTCACAAATACTCACATATATCAAATAATACTACGTATGGACATTTAGGTCCGTATCAGCTAGTCCCCCATGTTCTAGCTGATTGAGTCACAAAATTAGGTAGAGCATGTAAAATAAACAGTTAAAAAAGCACATCCATCAACATATAAAACACACACACCAACACATAAATTACCCTACAAAAGATTTTACCACACAAAATCGCGACCTTCAAAAGGTCAGCTCGATGAGCTCGCTCGTTATTTTAAGATAGCTTGATCATCTTGCAAGGGACGACCTGTAAGTCCCCAGCCCAAGTCCCAAAATATACATACGAAGACCTGAAACCACAAAACTGTCATCCCCGACCTGAAATCATATTCAGACTCAATAATTTCAAAAAATGCAATCATGAGCAACCCCAAAAGTCAAAACACGCCTGCTTTTATACATCCATTCCCATTTAAGTTTCATTAAATGCAGCCTGCCACTGTGTCGGACATGTGCCACTTCCCCGTTTTCTCGTATTATAATAAAAACAGTGGGTCAAAAAACAAAAGGCCTAAAACATCCACAAAAAACCCTATCGCCTTTCCCGCTTCTACCTGTCCCATCACCCTTTTCGCCGACCAACACAAAAGACCCTTCACTTTTCCCCTTCACCACTTATTCAGAAAACCTAATCAGAAAATCGCCATTTTCACTCTGCAACAAAACTCGGCAACTAGCATATCTTCCAGGAATTTTTCAACAGCGCGTCGTTCATCACTGACCTACAACACTCCAAAAATATGTAAGTCCCCGAATCCTTCATCCTCTCAGTAATTTAATTTTGTCATTGTAAATGTAATGCATCTGCTGAGTTGTTGTGATTTTGTGCTATTCCCCTCTCTTGTACTTTCTAATTATCGGTAAAACCAACATCCTCTACTTCTAATTCCCTAAATTCAAGCCTTTCTCCTGACTCAAACCCCACTGAAAACCCATTCATCCTCGAGAAAAGGCAAAAACAACCTTCCTTACCCTCCTCCGGCCTCCGCGACGAACCAGAAGGCAACGTCAGTTGGTCGGAGTTAGAAGCCCAAACCAGAACTCACACCGAGGCCCAAGCTCTGATAGATAACATACCCGAAGACCCTTCCACTACCCCTTTAACCCTCGTACAAATTCCAAAAGGTATTCCCCTGCAAAAACCAAGTAACCCATCACCTTGCGAGCACTTTAGGGAAAATCCTGTGACTGTAGCTCGCTCCCTAACTGTTGGCGACCTACCTTCTTCATCCTTTGAGACAAAGGAAATTAAAGACAACTATTGGCTACTCCCCAACCCAAAGAAACTAGAGAAATTTAAACGAATCCTTAACCTCCCAGAGACCGCTAAGATGGTCCTGCCCGACAACCTTCACTCACACCTTATGAAACCTCTCCCCGACCACATCACCCTCTTTGACACATTACTAGTGGCAGGTTTTAGATTCCCAACCCATCCATTTTATACTCAAACTTCTCGTTTGTACAAAATACCTCTCCTACGACTGACCCCTAACTCCATGAAATACCTCGCGAGCTATGTCATATTATGTAAATATTATAAAACACAACCTGATCCAGAATTTTTCCACTTTTGCTACCAAATAAAATATCAAAGCCACTCCTTTTACCTCTCTACTCGCACTGGAAAAGCTCACTTTTTAATGAATCCCCCAAACAAAGTACCCGAGTGGAAGAGAAACCTTTTCTTCTTATACAACACTGAAGAATGGCCTTTCACAACCGAGCTACAACATCACACGCCAAAATAATCCCCAGCTCCCAGCCCCAAATATCTGTCTTCCCTATACAAAAAATACTCTGATCAGCTCGCGGAGTGGAGCAAACGTCCATTTGACGTGGAGCTACTCACCAGTCGATCTGATGTGGGCATCGACTCTCGACCAGTCGAACCAGATCCTGCCCTTACCGAGTCTGAGTTCGGTAGGTTCCTCAAATCTCATACTTATACAACATTCTCCACTGTTAATAACTGAATAATAATAATACCTCTTATTGCCATTATAGTTTCATTCATCAACAGTTGTGCGGCGTCGCGTTCCGAAACTGCCAAGGAACAACCTACTCCGCAGCCCGCAACAGCTCCAGTGCCACCCCCCGTCAACGTAGACGAGGTGCTGCAACAAGCTTTTGGGATAGAGGCTGACGACGTGGAGGAGGTTCAACTGTTAAGGATATCCGCAAAGAGCAAAGGGAAACGTCCCCTCCAACCTGTAACAAAGAGCCCGAGCCCACAAGAACAAAAACGCCGTCGCCTTTGCAAGGGCTCCGCTACGACCCCTGTCAGCTCGCCTGACTTGAGCAAGGGATTGGCACAGTGTGACAATGCCAAGGAAATCCAGGCCCTTCTCAACGAGCGCGCCATCAAACAGGTAAATTTCAAAAGAACCCTCACCTTCAATACATTTAACACCTGCAAACACTCATAAAATACCCTGATGCAGCTGAGTCCCCTATTCTCCAAACTTTTTGAGGAGCTAGCAACTCGATCAGTGGAGAGAGCGAACTGCAAAAAACATGCGACGAGCTGTCCGCACAAACTAAACAACAAACGCGACAGCTATCGCTAACCTAGGGGGAGTTAGATGGTGCACTCAAACTGCTGAAGGCTCGCGAGGAAGAGATACATATTTTGAAGAGCCAAGTAAACAACTTAAAAGACGAGGCAGTTCACACAAATAACGAGCTCAACAATCTCAAAGACGTTCAAAAACAAGCCGAAGAGCTCAAACTCCAAAACCAGCAACTTCAAGAACAAAATCAGAAAGCCTACGAGCAGGGTGTATCTGAAGGTCGGCGGACCTTCCTCACCAGTGCGACCGGCCGGAAATTCATTAACACCTACCGGGAGGAGATAGTGGAGGCGTATGAGAAGTCCTCCATCTACTTTGGCACAATGGCCGCTGGCGCTCAGGAGTGGGTGTCCACAATTGCTGGAATGATCAAAGAACATGTCGCACCACTAAACGTCACCTACGATCCGAACCTTCCAGCCCTTATTTACAAGCTAACCCCCTTCAGCAGCTTCAAAGGTGATTGGACACAACCGATTAATACGAAGTGGTTGTTATCATGTCAAAACCGGTCTATCCTCTCCATCAAGCTATCCTCCGAGCTAATAGCGCCATTGGATGACGTACTTCCCGCACCTGAATCAAGCATCGAAAACCCTCTGCTTCAACGTCTGACAAAACTGCCTGAAAAACTTATGCCCGTAACGTGTACAAACATTTTATTTCTCCTGCAAACCTTGGTATGTGTATTCATTATCTGGATAGCTCGCTAACTTATGTAAAAAGCACAAACCGTGCTCGCAATAAAAACCCTAAGCAGTATATATCACAACCAATCGCACATCATCCCATAAGATCACAGGACCTAAAAACACTCAAATATTCACAATCCCAACTCATAAACAATCCAATTAACTGACATATTAGTTCGCGTAAAACAATCACACACTAAACAACAAAGAGCAGAAAAAATACATAAGCCAAGCACAAGTAAAAACACTCATAACCACTTAACCACAAGAAATCATCAATATAGCTCGTCAACAACTTTATTTATTACCAAAACATCAAACTTTCACAACATAAACCGCATACGAGAAGTGCCCTCCAAACAAGAGTTACCTCCTCCCGCTACACAACTTCCCATCACTGACTTCTCATTACTAAAAACACAACTTCTTAACACAACTACTAATTTTATGTAAGAGAAGTGCCCTCCAAACAAGAGTTACCCCTACCTCGCCGACCTAAAAGAAGTGTCAGCCCATTATCCACAAAAACACAAATTCTCACTATGGGAGAGGTGCCCTCCCCACAAGAGGTTACTCTCTCCCATCGTCGCCGACCCAAAAGAAGCGTCGACCCACTGAACAACCACTTTCACTATGGGAGAGGTGCCCTCCACACAAGAGTTACCCTCTCCCATCGTCGCCGACCTAAAGGAAGCGTCAGCCCACTGAAACAACAACATTCGCGACGAGAGAGGTGCCCTCCACATAAGAGTTACCCTCTCCCGCCCCAAACACACTGTCCCCGCCCTCTAGGCTTAATACTTCTTCAAATGACTCAGATTCCAACTTCTAGGCAAGATTTTTCCACTTGCATCCTCAAGTATATAAGCTCCCCCTTGCAACACTTTTACTACCTTGAATGGCCCCACCCAATTTGGCTCCAACTTCTTAGTCATACGTAAGGCATCAACTCGCCTCCATACCAGATCGCCAACTTGAAAACAACGATGCTCGAACTCGTTTGTTAAAAGCAGCTTGTATTCGTTGTTTATAATGCTCACCACGAGCCGCAACCTTCTCTCGTATTTCATCAATCATTTCGATCGCTCCCCGAGCTAATCTCTCATTCTCCTCTGCATTGAATGTTGCCAAACGCTGCGAGCCCCCCACTATCTCTGCTGGAATAACCGCATCTATATCGTAAACCAAACTAAACAGCGACTCACCCGTAGAGGTCCGAGGAGTTGTTTGATAAGCCCATAGGACAGAGGCGAGCTCTTCCTCCCAGAGTCCCCCGCCTTTTCCAGTCGCAATTTAAGTCCCTGCACTATTATACGATTAGTAACCTCAACCTGCCCATTAGTCTGGGGATGTGCCACAGAGGCAAATCGCTGCTTCATCCCCATTTCCTTGCACCAGTTTCGAATCTTTCTCCCGTTAAAATGGGTTCCATTATCTGATACCAACACTCGCGGTACTCCAAACCTGCAAAATATATTGTTAAAAATAAAGTTCATCATGTGCTGCTCACTTATCCCAGTGACAGCCTCGGCCTCCGCCCACTTCGTAAAATAATCAATCGCCACCACCATATACTCCTTGTTGCCCAAGGTCTTTGGAAAAGGACCCACAATATCAATTCCCCACTGTGCAAAAGGGCACGACGAGCTCATAACCATCATCTCTTCTGCCGGTATATGGATAACCGACGCATGCATTTGGCACTTCTTACATGTTCGCACCAGGTCGCTAGCCATACCCTTCATTCCTGGCCAAAAGAAACCAGCCCGCAATGTTATGCCTACCAATGCTTTTCCTTTCACGTGATCGCCACAATATCCCTCATGTATCTCTTTCAACACTTCCAATCTCATTCCTTAGCTAAAAACCTCAGGAAAGGTCCAAAGCGCGACCTTTTGTATAACTCTTCGTGTATCACACAAAAGTGAGTTGTTGTTCTAGCCTCCTTTGTCGTTAATTTCTCTGCGCCCTCTTTTGCTTTAACAAGGACATCCCAAATAGGCGTGCGCTAATCATCTTTTACCTCGATCTCCATAATCTCTTTCCCTTTTTCCACGCTACTATGGGCCAGCTCCATCAATGTGACCTTCCGAGTATCACAAGTCCTCAGTGCTCCTGCTATCTGAGCGAGCTGATTAGCCCGAGTATTTTTCAGCTCGCATTAAGTGTTCTAGTTTAAACTCCTCAAAACGCGCTGCCTCTTTGCGCAATTTGCCCAAATACACCGACATTCGTTCCTCCTTAGCTTCAAAAGAACCATCAAGCTGACGAGATATCAATTGAGATTCCGTGTAAGCCCATAACTTCCTTGCTCCCAAATCGATTGCCATTTTAACACCCTGCAACACAGCTTCGTATTTAGCTTCATTATTGGATGCTTTGTACCTAACCCGCTCGTCGTAAGCATCAAATTAAATATTTTATTTCCCTCAGCTTTTCTCTACCAACTAGTAGTAGTGATAAGTAAGGGTCGAACCCATGAGGAGTGTGGTTAGATTGTGATGATTCGTATTTTATTAAAATAAATAATTGGGGTTTTAAATATTGAATTATTCTAAGAAAATTAACTAACGAAATAATTAATTAAAAACGAGCAAGAAAATGATTAATGAAAAGTTCAATAATAATAAAGGTCTAGTTCTAGTTCAGTTTCCACCTTCGATTCACTCATTCAACCAATTGCAATATCATAATCCATTCATCATATGCGACTAAAACCCTAAGTAGCAATAAGCTCTGCTACTCGAATTCGCCCTTACCGTTTACTCAATTAAAATAAGCTCTTTAATTGATTCTAATTATTGAATACCTAGAATAAGCTCTCTAGGTTCAACCCAATAACAACATTAATATTCGGGCAAATAGATTAATCTAGGCAATAAACACATAAGCTCGATTTATTCAACCTATGTTGTGTTGTCCCTAATGATTCACAATAATTAGTTGCTTCATAGAAATAGAAATTACGATAATTACACGGGAAGTAATCCTATTTCTAGCGATAGATAACCAATCCATAATCTAGGTGATAGCGCCAAATTAAGAATTAAGCAATCATAAATTAAGAATAGAACAGCACAAACAATCACATATGAAGAACGAAAGATAATATTGCATACATTAACTAAACATAGTTTCATGAGGGTTTCAACATCCCTAGAACTAGATAATAAGTTTACTCACTCATGGAGTTAATAAAATAAAAGAAGAGTTTAAGAAAAACAAACATAATCCTTGCGAAAGGGAAAGAAAAGAGATGTAGAACTTGAATCTTGGATCTTGGACTCCCAATCTTCAAGCTCTTGGAAGTTGGGTAGCTTGGACTCCTATTGGTGCCTTGAAATCCTAGGTTTTTGGTGTAAAACCCTAGATTTTTATGTGTGTTTTCGAATGTGAGGGGTGGGGGGTATTTATAGGTGTAGGTGGCATGGAAAAAGGGTCAAAATTAGGGTTTCCGCCCCTTCTAGGACGTTCAGCACTTTCCATACCTGTTGAGCCCAGAGACTACCCTTCTAGAAGGCCCAGAATTAGGAGGTGCTGCCAGCCCAGCTTTCTATACCGGTTGGTCCCAGCGACAAGAAGGCCCAAAACTGTAATTTCTTCACCAATTCACTTGTTTCGTGTCTCGTTTCTTCGTGCAACTCYTATGGATCATCCTTCAATATTTAATTCACCAATTTAGCACCTAATTACTGTAAAATAAGAAAGAAATATACAATTGGTGCTCGACTACTCATAATAATAAATATGCGAGAAATAAATAAATATAAGAATATTAAGAACATAAAAATATAGGAATTAAACCATTAATTATCATGCAATTTCTCGCTTATGGAAATCCCCCAATCTTAAACCTTGCTTGTCCTCAAGCAACATTTAGAATTAAAGCATAGGACAAACGTAAAATAGTAAGTCACTCAAATTGATCCAATGAACTCATTCGGACTCTAAACCACCATTATATTTTTAGAAATCGCAGGCGTTTCATGTATTGACCTAGGTGACCCCAGCAGTTAGGCAACTCTTTTTCATATACGTCACGTCAATGTACCATGGTGGCCCCTCGCTACTCAATGGTTTGAATCTATCCATTGTTGGTTATTGACCGCCCGTCGTCAAGCGTCAAACTAAATATTTTATTTTCCTCAGCTTCTCTCCACTAACTAGTAGTAGCGATAAGTAAGGGTCGAACCCATGAGGAGTGTGGTTAGATTGTGATGATTCGTATTTTATTTAAATAAATAATTGGGGTTAGAATTATGAATTAATTTCTAATAAAATAAACAACATAATTAAACTAGCAAGAAAATGATTAATGAAAAGTTCAATAATAATAAAGGTCTAGTTCTAGTTCAGTTTCCACCTCTGATTCACTCATTTAACCAACCACAATATCATAATCCATTCATCATATGCGACTAAAAACCCTAAGTAGCAATAAGCTCTGCTACTCGAATTTGCCCTTACCGTTTACTCAATTAAAATAAGCTCTTTAATTGAATCTAATTATTGAATAACCTAGAATAAGCTCTCTAGGTTCAACCCAACAACAGCATTAATAATTAGGCAAATAGATTAATCTAGGCAATAAACACATAAGCTCGGTTTATTCAACCTATGTTGTGTTGTCCCTAACGATTCACAATCATTAGTTGCTTCATAGAAATAGAAATTACGACAATTACACGGGAAGCAATCCTATTTCTAGCGATAGATAACCAATCCCTAATCTAGGTGATCAAGCCAAATTAAGAATTAAGCAATCATAAATTGAAAATAGAACAACACAAACAATCGCATATGAAGAACGAAAACAATATTGCATAAATCAATTAAACATAGTTTCACGAGGGTTTCAACATCCCTAGAACTAGATAATAAATTTACTCACTCATGGAGTTAAGAAAATAAAAGAAAAGGTTCAGATAAACAAACATAATTTTTGATAAAATAGGAGAGACGATGTGTTGAACTTGAATCTTGCGTCTTGGAGCGTCAATCTTCAAGTTCTCTTGCGTATGGATGATTTGGAACGAGTTGGAACCTCTCTGGACCTCCTTAGAACCCTAGGATATGTAATATTATGCCTCTAGGACAAAATAGGGTCAGGGTTTATATAGAATTCCTATTTCTTGCTGCCCAAGATTCTTCCTAAAATAATTCTGCCGAGTCGGCGTCGACGGAGCGTTGACTGTCGCGAACCAGCCCTCGGCGTCGACGCGAATCACCTGCCTGCATCATCCTGCATGGGCATCGACTGACGCCCGTCCAATTGATGCTTCAGAACATGAGCGTCGACATAGCGTCAACTGACGCCCTTCCAATCGACGCTTCAAAACATGAGCGCCGACATAGCTTCGACTGACGCCCTTCCAATCGATGCTTCAGAACTTGAGCATCGACATGGCGTCGACTGACGCGAGCTAGCCTTCGGCGTCACACCGCACATCGCGTCGACTGACGCRGTCYATCCTCGGCATCGACGCGTCATCGACGCATCATCCTGATTCTTGATTTTTCTCTCCTCGATTTGTCAATCCTCGTTTCTCTACTTCCTTGAGAGACATCCTTTGATAAATATAGCACCAAATACTGCAAAATAGAGAAGAAATATACGATTGGTGCTTGATTGCTCAAAATAATAATTATACGAGAAATAAGCATATATGATAATATTAAGCACATAAAATCACCAGAATTAAACCGTCAATTAGCGTGTAATTTCTCGTTTGTCAGTTACGATCAGATATCTCGTCTTCTCCTATTTATTTATTTATTTTATTTTTTTCAATTGAGGCCCGCAGCTCCGCACTACCGTTCTTGACTTCATAATGATAATAAGGCGCTGGATAAATGGATCGTCTTGATTTGGTAATTGCTTTGTTGAGTTCACCTCCACCATGTTTGAGAATTTGATTGTACGATGCGCCTTTTGAACACGTGCACGAATTTGTTGAGCTACTAGCATCTTCATTGGACTTCGTTCTTAGAATTTGTAAGCGAATGCACTTGACAAATACGGGTAGGTAGTTGTTTCAGCACCTCAATTCTTTTTGATTTTTCAAATTTCTACTTACACCATGCCGGTATACCCCAACCAGACTTTAATTGACTTCTGTTTCTACTAACGAGATACCATCATGCAACCGCCAACTTCAAGGCCCCACACAACTCATATTGAGTACGACAACCACAAGTACACATCAATAACGAAATAATCAAGAGTTGACGCCCCACACATGAATCACAAAAGCACTAACATGCGTACATTTGACCTCTAAATCACATGAAGATTAGAGACTTTAACCGAAACGTAGTTCATCAAGGCAATTCAAGCGAGTACTTTTAACCAATTTCTTTCAATCCCCCAGTGTTTATCACAAAATTTTTCAAGATTTATCAATTTTTAGCACAAAACTCCTCAATAATAACCTCAATAACCTACTTCCCCAAACTTAAACTTAAGCTTGTCCTCAAGCGAACTAAAGCAAGAACAAGCACATTACAAATATTATTAGGGGAAGAGTAGGAAGAGAAATCACCGGGGTAGATGTCGAGGGGTCTTGGTCCTATCAATTAAAGCACTCGGTCCATTTAAGAGCGGCCCAAACATCCAAAACACGTCATCATTTCCAAAGCTACAAGAAAAATAAAAAGAGAAAGGAAGAATATAAAATAAAACAAGTAAACATTGGGTTGCCTCCCAACAAGCACTTTTGTTTAAAGTCGTTGGCTCGACTTAGTCCCTTAATCAAGTCGTAGGTGGTGCTTCCAACTCCATCCGTTCCTCATCAACAGCGCGAAACCCTTCATAATACGGTTTGAGTTGGTGTCCATTCACCCTGAACGTCTTGTTCGTCTTTGGGCTAAAAATCTCCACCGCACCATGCGGAAATACGTGGGTGACAACAAACGGTCCAACCCATCTTGAACACAACTTACCGGGAAATAGCTTAAGGCGAGAGTGAAAAGCAGCACTCTCTCGCCCATTACAAATTCTTTCCTCGAAATCTTCAAGTCATGGATTGCTTTCGTCTTCTCTTTATAGATTAAGGAATTCTCAAATGCCTCGTTCCGAATTTCCTCCAACTCTCGTAGTTGCAACTTCCTTTGCATGTCAGCTCCATCAAAATCAAAGTTGCATTGCTGCACCGCCCAAAACGACTTGTGTTGGAGCTCTACCGGCAAGTGGCAAGGTTTTCCAAAAACGAGGCAATACAGAGACATCCCAATTGGTGTCTTATACGCCGTGCGATATGCCCACAGTGCATCCTTCAGCTTGATGCTCCAATCCTTGTGGTTTGCTTTGACGGTCTTCTCCAAAATGGACTTGATCTCTCGATTTGAAGCCTCGGCTTGCCCGTTCGTTTGTGGATGATAGGCTGTAGAAAGCCTATGAGCAACACCATATTTCCGGAGCAACACCTCCACTGTCTTGTTACAAAAATGGGTGCCACGATCGCTTATCATAGCTCGAGGGATCCCGAACCTTGAAAAGATCCGAGATTTAATGAAACGTGCAACAACCTTCGAGTCATTAGTTGAGGTGGCTTTCGCTTCCACCCACTTGGAGACATAATCCACCGCAAGAAAAATATAAATATTCTTGAATGAATTTGGGAAGGGCCCCATAAAGTCGATGCCCCACACATCAAAAGTCTCACAAACCATTATGGGCGCTTGGGGCATTTGGCTCCTCCGTGAAAGGCTCCCCGTACGTTGACAATTATCACATGACTTACAAAATTCATACGCATCTCGAAACAGGGATGGCCAATAAAAACCACTGTCAAGTACCTTATGCGCAGTTCTCTTCGACCCAAAATGTCCTCCACATGCATGAGAATGGCGAAATGAAATAATAGCGTGGAACTCCGATTCAGGAACGCACCTTCGAATGACTTGATCAGCATAATGCTTCCAAAGGTATGGATCATCCCACACATAATACTTCGCATCACTCCTCAATTTGTCCCTCCTTGCTTTCGTCTGTCCTGTTAGAAACACACGAGCAACTAGAAAATTTACCAAGTCAGCATACCAAGGGTCCTTGTGTTCAACTGCAAATAGCTGCTCGTCCGGAAATCTCTCATCAAGTTGTAGCTCGTCTTCCACGTGCACTAAGCGACTGAGATGGTCGACCACAGTATTCTCGACTCCCTTTTTGTCCTTGATTTCCAAATCGAATTCTTGGAGTAGTAAAATCCACCGTATCAGCCTTGGCTTTGTCTCCTTCTTTGTAAGTAGATGTCGCAGGGCTACGTGATCACTAAAAACCACCACCTTTGATCCAATGATGTATGAACGGAACTTCTCAAGGGCAAACACAACAGCTAGAAGCTCCTTCTCCGTGGTAGTGTAATTTTCCTGGGCAGGGTTCGAGGTCCTCGATGCATAATAGATCACATGGGTTGCTTTATTGACCCTCTGCCCTAGTACAACTCCCATAGCATAGTCGCTCGCATCGCACATGATCTCGAAAGGTAGGTCCCACCTCGGTGGTTGGATAATTAGAGAAGTGGTCAGCCGCTCCTTCAATGTGTCAAAGGCCTTCTTGCAGTTGTCATCGATCTCAAACTCCACATCTTTTTGCAAGAGCCTACAAAGTGGCGACGCGATCTTCGAAAAGTCTTTGATAAATCTCCTATAAAATCCTGCATGTCCAAGAAAAGAACGAACTTCCCGCACATTGGCGGGGTAAGGCAACGCAGCTATGGTATCAATCTTAGATTTATCGACTTCTATTCCTTGTAAAGAAACAATGTGTCCTAAAACTATACCTTGTTCCACCATAAAATGGCATTTTTCCTAATTTAATACAAGGTTGGTGTCGACACAATGTTTTAAAATCAAAGATAAGTTCTCAAGACATACCTCGAAAGAATTGCCAAAAACGCTAAAGTCATCCATGAATACCTCTATGATCTCGCCAACATATTCCGAAAAGATACTTACCATACATCACTGGAATGTGGCTGGTGCATTGCAAAGTCCAAATGGCATGCGGCGATAGGCAAATGTGCCGAAAGGGCATGTGAAGGTAGTCTTCTCTTGATCCTCGGGTGCTATAGGAATTTGGAAATATCCCGAGTAACCATCCAAAAAATAGTAGTATGAATGGCCCGCCAACCTTTCAATCATTTGGTCAAGAAACGAAAGAGGAAAATGGTCCTTGCGAGTCATGGCGTTCAGCTTACGGTAATCAATACAAACTCGCCAACCCTTTGCACCCTTATTGGAACCAATTCGCCTTCTTGGTTCTCGACCACAGTTATCCCCGACTTCTTCGGAACAACTTGAGTCGGGCTCAATCACCGACTATCAGAAATGGGGTAAATTACTCCAACATCCAGCAGCTTCAGAATATCCTTTTTTACCACCTCCATCATTGGTGGATTCAATCGCCTTTGGGGCTCCCTAGATGGCGCAGCATTCTCTTCGAGCAAAATTTGGTGCATACACATGGAAGGACTTATCCCTCGCAAGTCCGCTATGGTCCACCCGATCGCTTGCTTGAAATCCTTGAGCACTTGCCGCAGTGATGCCTCTTGGAAATTGTCTAATCGTGAAGAAATGATTACAAGCAACGTCAAGTGCTCCGGTAGGGCTTTGAGTTCGAGCTCCGGTGCCTTGACTATGGATGGAATGGCTTTCTCGTGCAATTCGGGAAGCTTGATGAAGTTAACATCCTCCTCTCTTGGTTTTGAACTAAGTGAGCGCAAGGATGACACTATCTCTTGTACGTCGTCCTCCCAAGTTGGCTCAGTTAGAGGGTAACTCAAAAGCAGCGAGTCCTCCCCCAAACTTCGTGTGATTGCCGTCTCGAGTTCATCTTATTTGTTCATTTCTAGAAATTCCTGCGCTAGAGAGTCAAAACAATCAAGTGCAAAAATGGAGTTATCTCAATCAGGAAATTTCATAGCATCAAAAATATTAAATTGACAAATGTGACCGTCAAATTCCATTGTTAGAGTGCCTCGAGTAACGTCGATTTTTGTTTGAGCAGTGTTCAAAAACGGTCGCCCCAGTAAGATAGGTGGCGATTTTGATGCGGACTCGTTCATGCTCAACACATAGAAATCGGTTGGGAAAATCAACTCGTCCACTTTTACGAGAACATCTTCAATAACACCATCAGGGTAGGCAGTGCTCTGATCGGCAAGTTGGATCACTACACCAGTTTTCTTCAATGGCCTAACCTTCAAACAATCGAAAATGGTGCGTGGCATAACATTTATTGACGCCCCCAAATCTAGCATGGCTCGCTCGACTCGCATGTCTCCAATCGTGCATGGAATGAAAAACATGCTCGGTTCATTCCGCTATTGTGGCAAGCTCTTTTGGAATACATTCGACACATTCGCTCCCATTAGGATCTTTTCATCTCCCTTTAAAATTTTCTTGTTAGTGCATAAGTCCTTGAGGAACTTGGCGTAACGAGGAATCTGCTTGATCGCATCAGCAAGTGGAATAGTGATCTCCACTTTCTTAAAAACATCTCGTATTTGCCTTTCCGTGTCTTCCTTAGATTGACGCTTGATTCTTGATGGAAATGGGAGTGTCTTGATCCTAGGAGGGGAAACAATGGGGTTGTTAAAATTATTAGAAGGTTTAGGATTACCCTTTTCAGCATGTTTTGGCTCCGTGTTTTCTTCCTCTGTTTTGTCTTCATTTCCCGGCTCTAGCATCGGATTGGTCGGTCCTTCCACTCTTTTGCCACTTCGTGTAGTAACAACGCTCACATTTTTCAGATTTACCTCGGTTTGAGGTGGTAATCGGCTACCTCCTTGCGCATCTAATTTGGTTATGTGCACAACCATCTGACTCATTTGCGTCTCCAAGTTTTTTATGGATGCCTTGGTCTCTTGTTGAAATTGGGCAGAACTCGTTGCCATCGATTTCACTAAATCCTCAAGTGACGACGATGAGTTTTCCCCTTGTTGTCGGGTGTTGTATTGGTTCGTAAGAGTTTGCTCCCCTTGTTGATCCCTCCATCTAAAACCGGGGTGGTCGCCCCATCTCGGATTGAAAGTGTGGGGGTGCAAATCGTACTTTCTTCCTTGCCCATTTCCGGTTCCAAAAGTGTTTACGTGTGCCTCGAGTACGTTGTAAAAATGTGGGCAGTCATCAGTAACGTGCTCCAATGTTTCGCATAAGCCGTATGGCCGAACTTTTGGAGCTCCTCTCACACTCATCATGTCCTACAACTCACTTAATTGGGTTTGTAGTGAATCAATACCCATCTCATATACCGATTTCAGTGAAGAATCACGACTGCCGAATTGCTGAGAGTTGGCTGCCATGTTCGATATTAGTTCTTTAGCTTCCGTCAGTGTCTTGTCCATTAAGGTGCCTCCACTAGCAACATCAATCATGTTTCGATCAGTAAGGCATAATCCCTCATAGAAGTATTGAATTAAAAGTTGCTCGCCCATTTGGTATTGAGGGAAACTTGCAACGAGCCTCTTGAATCGTTCCCAGTACTCGTGCAACGTTTCTCCTTGCGTCTGCCTAGCCGCACAAATGTCCTTTCAAAGATTTACCACTCGTGATGCGGGGAAATACCTCTGCAATTTTTTTTCTCCAATCGTGATGCATGCCGAAGGTAAGTAGTAAAGCCAATCTTTGGCTAGGTCTTTCAATGAAAAGGGGAATGCCCTTAGCTTGATTTGTTCGTCCGTGACTCCGACAGGTTTCATGCTTGTTCAAATGACATGGAACTCTTTCAAGTGTTTATGCAGATCCTCGCCAGTGAGTCCATAGAATAAAGGTAGATGATGAATTAGTCCGGATCGTAACTCGAATGTAGCATCATTCACCGTTGGAAAAGTAATGCACAATAGTTGTTGTGGGAGGTCGGGGTTTGCCAACTCCTTCAACGTTCGTTCCGCTTGAAAAGCCATCATCTCGTTTTCTCTTCCTTCGCTCTCGCTCGAAGAATTCTCGGATATGTAGTTGGGTAGTACCTGCTCCAAGCTCGAAGCCTCCTTCTTCTTCTTTAACTCACGACCTCTCTTGTTGATTTCCGGATAATAATGCAAAATTTTCTTCCCGGATGATCTCAAGTTCATTCACCTGAGAAAATAATCAACAAGAGTTCAAATTGTTCCAAAACAATAAAAAAAAATAGCAATGAATATAAAAATAAAATTAAAATACTAAAAATCAAAATTTAACGCGTCACTCCCCGACAACGGCGCCAAAATTTGACCCGCTCGTCGTAAGCGTCAAATTAAATATTTTATTTTCTTCAGCTTTTCTCTACTAACTAGTAGTAGTGATAAGTAAGGGTAGAACCCACGAGGAGTGTGGTTAGATTGTGATGATTCTTATTTTATTAAAATAAATAATTGGGGTTTTAAATATTGAATTATTCTAAGAAAATTAACTAACAAAATAATTAATTAAAAACGAGCAAGAAAATGATTAATGAAAAGTTCAATAATAATAAAGGTCTAGTTCTAGTCCAGTTTCCACCTTCGATTCACTCTCTCAACCAATTGCAATATCATAATTCATCATATGCGACTAAAAACCCTAAGTAGCAATAAGCTCTGCTACTCGAATTTGCCCTTACCGTTTACTCAATTAAAATAAGCTCTTTAATTGATTCTTATTATTGAATAACCTAGAATAAGCTCTCTAGGTTCAACCCAATAACAACATTAATATTCGGGCAAATAGATTAATCTAGGCAATAAATACATAAGCTTGGTTTATTCAACCTATGTTGTGTTGTCCCTAACGATTCACAATCATTAGTTGCTTCATAGAAATAGAAATTACGACAATTACACAGGGAAGCAATCATATTTCTAGCGATAGATAACCAATCCCTAATCTAGGTGATCAAGACAAATTAAGAATTAAGCAATCATAAATTAAGAATAGAACAACACAAACAATCGCATATGAAGAACGAAAGATAATATTTCATAAATTAATTAAACATAGTTTCACGAGGGTTTCAACATCTTTAGAACTAGATAATAAGTTTACTCACTCATGGAGTTAATAAAATAAAAGAAGAGTTTAAGAAAAACAAACATAATCCTTGCGAAAGGGAAAGAAAAGAGATGTAGAACTTGAATCTTGGATCTTGGACTCCCAATCTTCAAGCTCTTGGAAGTTGGGTAGCTTGGACTCCTCTTGGTGCCTTGAAATCCTAGGTTTTTGGTGTAAAACCCCAGATTTTTGTGTGTGTTTTCGAATGTGAGGGGTATTTATAGGTGTAGGTGGCTTGGAAAAAGGGTCAAAATTAGGGTTTCCGCCCCTTCTAGGACGTTCAGCACTTTCCATACCGGTTGAGCCCAGAGACGACCCTTCTAGAAGGCTCAGAATCAGGAGGTGCTGCCAGCCCAGCTTTCTATACCGGTTGGTCCCAGTGACAAGGAGGCCCAAAACTGTCATTTCTTCACCAATTCACTTATTTCGTGTCTCGTTTCTTCGTGCAACTCCTATGGATCATCCTTCAATATTTAATTCACCAATTTAGCACCTAATTACTGTAAAATAAGAAAGAAATATACAATTGGTGCCTCGACTACTCATAATAATAAATATGCGAGAAATAAATAAATATAAGAATATTAAGAACATAAAAATATAGGAATTAAACCATTAATTATCATGCAATTTCTCGCTTATCAGTACCCCAGCTTGATCGCGAACTCCAAAATTTTTCCTTCTGGGCTGATTAATACTACCCTTGGTTCATACATCACGTCGTACTCGCTCAGATCCACAGCCCACTTTACTAGTCTCCCGGATACATTTGATTGCTTAAAACCTGCTTAAGGGCTAAGTTAGTGCGTACCTTCACCCTATGGCTCAAAAAGTATGGCCTCAGTTTCCTTGCCGTACAAATCAACACAAAACCTCCCTTCTCTAGCTCGGAATTCTTCAACTCAGCACCTCGTAACATCCTACTAATGTAAAAAATAGGCTTTTGCACGCTCGCCTCTTCTCTGATTAACACCGAACTGACTGCGACCTCTCCCACCGATATGTATAAGATCAGATCTTATCCAGGCATTGGCTTAGTCAGCAATGGTATCTCCACCAAGTACTTTTTTAGCTCCTCAAATGCATCTGCAGCTTCCTTCGTCCACTCAAATTTGGATCCCTTTCGAAGCGCTCTAAAGAAAGGAACCCCTCTCTCCGCCGACCTGGAAATAAAATGGCTAAGACCTGCAATCCGACCTGTAAGTACCTGAACCTCACGCACCGTACGAGGATGCGGCATTTCCACAACAGCTCGTATTTTCTCTGGGTTGACCTCAATTCCTCTCTCCGTCATCATGTATCCCAAAAACTTCCCCGATCGTACCCCAAAGGCACACTTCTTAGGATTAAGCGTCATCCCATACTGCCGCAATATAATAAATGTTTTCCTCAGATCTTCTACATGGGATTCCGCTTTCTTGCTCTTGACTAGCATGTCATCAACATAAACATCCATGGTGGACCCCAGCAGGTCTTTGAACATTCAATCCACCAATCTTTGATAGATCGCTCCTGCATTCTTCAAGCCAAAGGGCATAGACACAAAACAATATGTCCCCGTGGAGGTGATAAAACTCACCTTGGGCTGGTCTTCCTTTGCGAGGGGTATTTGGTGATATCCCTGCGAAGCATCCATCATACTCAACAGCTCGCATCCCGATGTTGAATCCATCAACTGATCGATACGTGGTAAAGGATAGTGATCTTTTGGGCAAGCTTTGTTCAGATCGCGAAAATCCACACACATCCTCCACTTTTGACCCGACTTTGGCACCATTACAACATTAGACAAGTACTCAGGGAATTAGATCTCCCTTATATGGCCAGCCTTTAACAACTTCTGCACCACTTCTTCAATCACCTTGTCCAGCTCTGGCCCAAAATGCCTCATCTTCTGCTTTACTGACCTCGCCTCTGGGTCGGCATTCAAATGATTGTGTGCGACCTCAGGAGATACTCCTGTTAGCTCTCCATCCCCAAAGGCAAATACGTCCCGAAACTCTCTTAACAAATTCACTAGTTTGCTTCTCAATGTCTCAGGTATTAAGGTACCCACCCTGGTAGTATATTTTGGGCGACCTTCTTCTAATGAAGTTTCCATTAACTCTTCATTAGGTTGAATAGAATTCTCCTGCTCTTTTATCTTCTTTGCATTCAGCACTCCCTCTAGCTGGTTATCATCCCTTTCGGGTTTACTTTCCATTAACCCTCTCCTGACCGTCAAATGATAGCACGATCTCGCGACCTGCTGTTCTGAAATAACTTCACCTACTCTGTTACCCACCGGATACTTAATACTCATGTGATAGGTCGAGGTTACCGCCTGGAATGCATTGAGAGCAGGTTGGCCTAATATAATGTTATAAACCGACCTTCCCCGAACTATCAAAAACCTCAAACTTTTCTCTTCTTGCAACTCATCCTTCCCCAATACCACTGGTAGCGTTAGCTCTCCTTCAGTATTCACCTGTGCCCCATTAAAAGAATATATGGGCGTATTCACAGGTCGCGCCTTTTTCTCCAATTCCACCTGCTCAAGATAATCTGTGTAGATAATATTTACCGAGCTCCCGTTATACACGAAGATTCTACTGACTTCATATCCCGCCACCTCAGCTCCAGTTACTAATGCGTCATTATGATCTTCCTGTAATCCGCGTCGATCATTAGGGCCAAAAGAGATGAAAGGCCCTTCCACCAGTAATTGTCGACTCACACTAGCGACCTCCCAAACTCTTGAGCGAGCTAACTTAGTATGCCTCTTTCGTGCATTATTGGAGTCTCCATCAGTTGGTCCACCCGAGATCATATTTATCCTTCCCTTGTTTCTTCTTGGGCCATTATGTCCCTGATTCCCCTGTTGCGGTTGTCTCGCGACCTGATCCTGAGGTGGATCCCTTGGCGGTGGAGGAGGCAATGGTCGTCCTTGCTCTTTTAGTTCTCTGTCTTTGTAAATTACTTCCTTGAGATGTACAGCTCTTATAAGTCTTTCTATCTCCTCTTTGAGATGCCTGCAACTCGCAGTGAAATGTCCGTAATTATTGTGAAACAGACAGAAGGAGATAGTCTTGGGGTGAGTAGGGATCGGCGTACAACCTTCTGGCCACTCTATAGTATTAGGTATCAAACGCTTCATAATGGTAAACACTTTAGCCTGCGGATAGATCAATGAAGTAAAATCTTCATCTCTCCAGCTCTGCATACCCGTCTCCTATTTTCCACTAACCCCTACACTCGAGGCCAAGAGCCCGCGCATCATCTTCCTAGGCTCCCTCCTTACTTCCCTCCTGGGCATAATATCTCTCGTATCCGCGACCTCCTTGCCAAAACGTGCCTGATGTTCTTCCTCAGCTTCCTATACTTGTATATACTTATGACATCTCGCCAAAACCTCATCATAAGTCCGTGCTTCCTTTTTGACCAGGATTTACGTAAGTCTTCTCTCCTTAATCCTTGATGCAAAGCTCCAGCCTTCATCTCGTCCGTAGCAACAGGTACCTCTAAAGTAGCATTAGTAAACCTATTAACATATTGTTTCAACGTTTCATTAGGTTGTTGTACCATAGTAAAGAGCGACTGTGCCGTCTTCGCATTTTGCTTCACACTGGAGAACTGCTTCAAGAAAGCAGCTCACAACACCTGATAACTAGTAATTTTTCCCCGCGGCAACTGGTAGAACCAGTTTTGCGCAATTCCTCTCAAAGTGGACACAAAGGACCGACATGCCACAATATCCGAGTAATTGTGTAGAATCCTCGCATTCTCGAAGAGCTGTAAGTGCTCGATTGGATCGGTCGTTCCTCGATATTGGAATTCCAGGGCCGTATACCCCTTGGATACCGCGGCCTATAACAAATCATCCGAAAAGGGATGACCTTCATCTCCATCAAGCTTCTCCCCCTCCACTCGCTTTTGTAATTTCAGCAGGGCCTCCTGCATATCTCTAAAAACCTTATTCCCTCGTCCCATCTCGTTTTTGCCCCTTCCTTCATTATACCCGCTGAGACTCTTACGGGTTTTATCTCGAGAATCACCGTCCGTCTCTGAGGTCTGGGTTTCGCTTTCACTAGTATGCTTGTCATGTTGGCGACCTCGTCGCCTGTAATGATTTCGTCTTAATTTCACTCCTTCCCCTTACGCTTATGAGTACGAGATTTTGCGGACGAGGTAGAGCTAGAAGTGTCCTCATGCTTTCGTTTACTTCGACCCCTACGAGAAGACCTCCTAGATGGAGACCTTTCGTTTTGTTTCGCCCTCTTGGTCACCGAACTGTTAAGGCCGTCTTCCTTCTTTTTCTGGGTACCCAGCTCGCCTGCTAGATACCTATGTAATTCCTCCTATTTCTCCAAAGGCACAAAATCCATAAGTCCCTCCAAAAATCCCTTGTTAATCTGACACGGCTTATCCTTGGGTAAATCCTTTCACTCATTCGTTCCGATATGAATTGCTTTTTGCGCCACCACCTCCAGCGTCTTTAAGCCTTTCGCCGGTTCCTTTCCATCTCGACGTTTTGAGGAGGGTGGTGGTGTAGCATCCAAGCCCTGGACTTCCGGATTCTCCTGTGAAGGTGTCTGCCCATCCTTCACCACGTCTCCTTCATCGATGCCCGCCATCCTGGTCTTCTTTTTTTGCTTGTCCGACTCAGAACCGTAGTGCAGGGTTCTAGGTATTATATTATCCTTCATGTTTTTTTTACAAGGTTTCTCACGCCTTTCGCTCAAGGACTCGATGTCCCTCTTTCCCACAGACGACACTTATTTCATAACTCCAAAACGTTGGGTTACCAAATATATGGGGTACTAACCTCAAAATAGATATCAGTAACCTGAAGTAGATTCCGAATGCGTCACAGCGACCTGCTAAGCCCTCAATGAACCTCCTAGAGACCTAGCTAATCCTGCAAAACAACGCTTAAGACGGGTCGGATTCCAACCCCGTCAAGGCCCTCTGATGCTTAAGTTAATAAGAAAATTCAAAACACTCAACACTTCTACTGAAAATAATATAAGATGTGATTGTCATACGACAAAAAAAATGAGAGGTAGGCACCTCCTTTTATAGAGATAAGAAGAACCTCCTGCCTAGGGTTACCTTTTCTTATCACAATTCCATAAATACCATGACACTGCCACCGACTCAACATTAGGATTTCTCCCATATAGTAAGTTCCCATAAACAATAAACCTCTCATTAAATTACCAGAATAGGCCTGAGTCTATTACTCTTTCCACATAGCCCAGCAGGACCATAAAAACCCATCTGCACTAAGCCCATAAACGAGCTCCATCTACCAACATAAAATATAAGAGATCACGACCCTATATGAGAACTCATCCTCATACTACAGGTCGCTACTCTACAAAACCTGCTCGCCCACTTCTCAAAGAAATCATCCAACTCGCTCACCTCCCAGAGGAACACCCTCTCCAGAAAATGAGGCCGCCTTTCAAAAATACTCACACATATCAAATAATACTACGTATGGACATTTAGGTCTGTATCAATAACAATCTCAAAGCCGAAACCCTCAATAACAAAATATTAAGGGTAATCTTGTAGATCCTCTATTAAGGAGGCAATGGTTAGGATCCTCCTCCTCCTCCACAGGTCACACTGAGTCACTAACATCATCACGTAGCAGCAATAAATCACCGATCATTAAAACTATACACCTATTTGGAAAGGATCATCGATGATATTTATCATCTGATGATGAGAATCTAATAACTGTTTACCTAAGCTTTCTACAGCTTTATAGACATCATCATCTTGGTGGTGGAAGAGTTTGTTGTTCATGGACTGAGCTATAATTGTATAAACTTTCTTCAGTTGAATTTGTTTTTACCATAAACTCCAATTCTATATTGAGCTCATCCAGCACATGTTTTTGATGATCAGGTAACTTTCTGAGCAACGACTCCACCATCAACTTGGCATAACTCACATCGTAATTAGGTTTTCGTCTGAAGATGGCAATCATGTACGATTTGATAGTACACTTCATAAAATGGGATGGTGGATGAACTTGTTTAGAATTTACATCATTGATTTTTCTGATCCACGAACCCAGGAAATTCTCATTCCCATGAACTTGACATGCATAGAGCACACGTGCCCAAATTATAGAATCGGGTGCCCAAGACAAACTCTCTACAAGCATAATGGCCGCTTCTAGCCATCCAGCTTCACTAAGAATCATGATCATGAGACCATAGTGCTCCCTATTTGGCTTAACCCCAAACCCATGCACAATTTTATGAATTACTCTATATAGCATTTTCCCATCTCCCACCAGCCTCTCGTCTTTAATGAAAGCTACGAGAACCGAACTTAAAATATCAGCATTGGGTTTTAGACCACCTTCTTCTTCTTCAGGAAACAACACATGGTATCAAATAGAACTAACGCTTCTTTGCAAAACCCTTCGTTGACCAATCCTGTCATCATCCTTTGCCAAGTGAGTGTACATCTCTTAGGCATAGTCTTGAGCACCGTCTTCGCGTTACCAAGATCATTAAAACTTACAAACATGGCTATCAAAGCATTGCCTAACGGAACTGACAACGCAAACTTGTTTTCCTTGATGTACGCGTCTAACCATTTTCCCTGCTCGAATAATGTCATGTGTGTGCACGCGGAGAGCATATTAATCAAAGTAGTCTCGTCGGGCTTGCATCGGTGGTGGTCGGCTGATAACAACATATCATCAAACACTAAAAGAGCTTCATAACACAATCTCTTGTATACTAAACCTGATATCATGGTATTCCAAGAAACAATATCTCTCTCAGGCATTTCTTCGAACACTTCCAAACAACTCCAAGTCCGAGGCGGCCTTGTACAAATTTAAAATAAAAGTCCAAAAGGGTGTTCATAACAAACCTATTGGAAACAAATCCCAGCTTTATAACATGACCGCGCACCGTTTTGCCACTTTCTAACTGATCAAAGGATGCAAAACTCTTGAGCAAAAATGTCAAAGTGCATCTATCTGGCAATATATTACCTTGACCATTGCACATTTTATTGTAAGCATAGTGTCACGGGCTCACGCATCGGCACGGTGCACGACACCGGAAGTTGCCCGTGCGGCGCCGAGCGTGCCTCTTCGAACATGTCAGAGAAGCATAAGGGCACCTCGGCGGTTGTGTGGCCATCGAATCACAAGGGACAAGAAAAGGAAAAAGAAACCAAACACATGGAGAATAATAGTTTTATTAAACTCCGACTCGTTGCCAGAAGTCGGTTTCTCATTACAAAGTCCAATAGGACGAGTGGCCTATTTATATACTACGCTTGCTTAGGGTTAGGGTTTGGCTTGCCCCTTCCTCAAACTACACTCTGGTCCAAAACACTTCGGCCCATCAGCGCCGCTCGGCCTTGGAAAACCCTAATCTAGACTCGATACATGTCCAAGTACGTCCGACCCAAAAACACGTATGAGAAACCCGTCCGTAAAGGAAACCTAATAACAAAAGATACGTTCCACACAAGGAAACAGTATACTACAAAGATTATTCTTGCAAAGGAAGTCTCCTACTCGACTTTGGCTCTTGCCAAGCCGGATCGGTCAAGCGCATCCGATATCTTCGCGTGGCATGGGCCTACGTGCCGGCCCATTCCGCTTGTTATTGGGCTACGTGCGAACCTGTCCGCCGTGCACGAATAAGTCGGAGAGTCTCGAGCGATGCCAACCATGCCACGCTCGTCCCCTGCTCGCTCTTGACTCGAGTCCTCGCCGTGTGCCGCGGCTTGGCCTCGCGCGCCTGCCTGTGGGCCGCGCTCGTCCCGCGTCCCGTTGTCATCCGGTCCGCATAGCTTCGACGTCATGCCTAGCTATTGGCGCCGCGCACCCTCGCGGGTTATGCGCGCCACAAGTCTCGGCATCCTCGGTGCCGCCCACCACCTGCTCCGCGCCCCGCGCCGAGTGATATTGCACCGCTTGATGCGCAGATGACTCGTGCCGCCGAGTCATAAGTCACGGGCCGTGACAATAGGCTGCGATATTATCGGACTTGCCAATTGAAAACTTGATCAGAGTGTTGTAAGATGAGAGATTAGGGTTTGATAATAAATCCACGAAATCTTTGTTTTCATATTCAAAACAGGTTAGGTGTGAGGAGAGTAGCATAAGCTTATAAGCTAAATAGTTGCTGCAATCTTTCATGCAGTTGATGAGTAGCTGAAGATAGAACAGTTTGATTGTTTCACACTTGTGCAAGAGAATGCCCATCTTTTTCTCCACCGATTTCTTGGATGATAACAAAATAAGAAATCCTGTTTCTCAAATCAAAAGAGTAAACAGACCCAAAGCTTAAGGATTTCTCCACATTGGCTTTAATACATTTCAAGCAACAAGTTGTATAACTATGTAATCAGTGTAAACTATTATTATGAAAAAAATAAAAAGGAAATCAAAATCAACTAATATTAACATTTTTTATTTTTCATTCATGTATGCAGGTGCACAGGGCCAAGAGTTTTTTAATGCGATGCCGAACAATTTTAGCTAAAATAATTTTTGCGATGTTCAATTGTTCAATAGTCATTTCTAATGTGAAAAAATATTTACTTTATTTTGTCTGAAAAGGTAGCTTAATATATAATAATCACAACAGAAAAAGTATAGGAGGTCCAATGAGCATCAGACAACAACAATAATTCATAAGACGCAACAGAGAACAACAAATAAGATTTGAAATGAAAAAAAAAAAAAAAAAAAAGAAGAAAAAGAAAAGGGAAGCAACACCAACAGGGAAAGAAATAGAGCTTATATTTATTAGTAATAAAAAAAAGTCCCTAAAATGTATTGTTGGAATGTCTAGGAATATCATTCTACATTATTGAGTAAAACACTTTAGGCCTATAAGAGCATGCCCAATTGGCGGCCTTTTCGAGCGGTGAAAACCCAATGCCCACTGGGAGATGCCCTAATGGGCGGGCAAGCTTACGTCAGCTTGTGGGCCCTACGGGTGGGGGTGGCAATATGAGATACGACACGATTGACCGACACGAACACAACACGAAAAAAACAGGGTTTGGGCTGAGCCTTATCGGGTTCAGGTCTTATCGGGCTGGCACGATAAAACACGTTAAGAAACGGGTTGATAACGGACTAGCTCGATAAATACGATAAGGCCCGATAATATTTTAATTTCTATTTTTATATTCATTTACTCATTGTTAGTATTTGTAAATTTTAATTTATCATTTGTACATTGGCCATATTATAATTTTAAATGTAATTGACAATTTGTATTGATAATTTTATAAATATGTATTATATTATCGTGCCTTATCGGGTCGGATTAAATAATTTCAGCATTTTTGCTTATCGTGCTTATCGTGCCGTGCCGTGCTTTCGTGTTTTTATCGTGTCGTGTTCGCGTTTAGATTATAGGCTCGTTAAGCTTATCGTGCCGTGTTCGTGCCTATACTTATCGTGTCGTGCGTGCCTTATCGTGCCGGCACGATAAAAGCCCGTCACGACCGATTTGCCATCCCTACCTGCGGGCGATAAATTTTAATTTATTTTAT
Organism: Phtheirospermum japonicum; assembly: GCA_014905375.1. Lineage (NCBI taxonomy): Eukaryota > Viridiplantae > Streptophyta > Magnoliopsida > Lamiales > Orobanchaceae > Phtheirospermum > Phtheirospermum japonicum. Next base: position 148,181 of record BMAC01001355.1, read on the forward strand.
TTTATTTTTTTACGTCTCAGATTGAATTTGAAGTCTTCAAAAAAGATTACAAAAGTTTTGGAAAAATGGAAAAAAATATAAATAAAAACAGAAAATTTACAATTTATAATTTTGTAATTTAAAAAATAAATACAATAATTAGTAAAATTCAAAAATATAATAAAAATCTCAAAAAATAAAATTTAAAACCCGATTTTCTTTTAAAATGTAAATAAAATACGGAAAATATATAATTTATAAATTTGTAAATTCAAAAAATAATAGAAAATAAAAAAGATATAAAACAATTCGAAAAAAAAAATGATTCTTTTATAAAAAATATAAGTCAATGCTTTTAATTATTTGTAAAACTTTTAATTATTTTTAATGTTCTCACCATTTTATTTATCATTTTTATTTAAAATAGAAAATATTGAATAAAATAATACTTTGCATTATCACCTCTCCAATATCACTTACATTGAACCTGCTAACATCACACAACTTTCATCTTCGTTTAATCATTGCGGATAGACGTGTCGATGCGGTTGCGGTAACCATTTGACCGGCGGTCACGGTTAAGACCGTAAACCATCAACTGGTCGTCGGTGGTTAGGTTACGGTTAATCCGATCGTTTAACCTTAACCGCCGCGGTTAACCGATTTTAGAAAAAAGAAAAAAAAATCGTCGGCGGTTAACCGACGGTTTAACCACCGCGGTTGATAGCCGTTGATAATCAACGGCTGAGATCAATTAGCCGTTGATGATCAACGGCTCAAATTCAAACCAAAAGTAGCCGTTAGGCGGTTTAACCGTGGTTAACGGGTTTAATCGCCGGTTACAACGACTACTTTTTCAATCTTTTTTTGGTAGATTTTGACACCTATAAATACCCCACTTTCAAACACCAATCCTCACACCAATTCATCTCTACTATTCTTCTTTTTCTCTTATATTTTCAAGTTTAAAGTCAAGTTTCTAATTTGTGCAAGAAATAATATTATCAATAATACTCTTATTCTTCCTAATCTCGTTTTACTTAATTCTCTTTTATACTATGGCAAGCTCTTCCGGTAATGTCAATACCAACACTCCAACCTCTTCTCGTTGAGGTTGAGGTCGAGGATCTCGACGAGAATCTTCGGCCGTTGCCGAAGATTATGTTTCCGATGAGATGACGGCGGAAGAAGTTGAGAACCTATATAATCAAATCAACTCCGACTCGCAAGATCAAACCAATTTCGAAGAGGAATTACCTAGCTCCGATGAAACCGAACTGCCGGCTGCCGTCAATTTGGATGAAGATGAGGAGGGAGCGGATGATATGCCACCGCCTCTTTGTTACCCTCATCTTCCGATTGCATTTCACAAAAAAGACGATCAACGGCCGATGTGGCATGAGTAGCCAAACCTGAATTGGGGTAAACCTGATCCAACATTAGTAGGAAAAGAACCAGGAGGCCTGAGCAGCCCGATCCCTGGGTCAGACCTGCTCTGATTCTCTCCTAGAGGAGACCCGAGTGATACATTGTGAAGGAAATTATTCCAACTCAGGATAAGCCTGGTCTGATGAGGATCTCATGTGAAATAATCATAGGAGAGCAGGCTCAAGACAGATCTGGTGCTCTGATCTCCTAGAAGGAAACATGTGGGACCACTTGTCATATTATTAACGGCCCTTGATTCGTGACCTTTATTTCCGAGATCTCAGATGGGGTCCACACTGGGAAAACTATAAATACCCCAGCCTCAAGGCTGAGAGAGGTATGTCATTCTTGTGCAAACATTTCCTTACTCACCGAAATATTCTATACGCTTATCTGACTTAAGCATCGAAGAGGTTTTCACCGAAAAACCTCTGGTGTTCCTTTTCTGACGTGTTTCTGAGTGCAGGTCAGGTTCAAGTCAGTTGAAGATTTGATTTCCAGGGTCGTCAGGTTTTTTGGGTGAAACAATTGGCGCAGTCTGTGGGAAGGAATCAAAGTTAAGACTTGAGATACACATGGCTTCAAATGGAATACGACGAAATCTGGTGGGGGAGCTGGGTGACACGTTGAGCTCCACCGCATCGTGGGGTATGCCACAATAAACAGGGCCACCCGCGGCGAGGCCAGCGGGGGCAGGACCGTCAACAACAACCGGGCCTAACACTACGCAACCTCCCTCTAGTGGATCCACACCTGCCGATGGCGGATCACTGAACGAGACTTTCCTCAGGCAGCTATCTGAGCTCATCGGAAAGGCTGTGGGAGTGGTTGTGGAGAAGAAGTTTACAGAGCTCTCAACGCCGCCATCTAAAACACCCCCAGCCTGGACAGTTCCGCTATCAGAAACAGAACCGTCGCTCGGCCAGCGCATGGTTCGGACCCCCCTCCAGGACGGAGAAGAGAGTTTTTCTACCTCTGACAGTGAAACGTCCGGTCAAGCTAACCCAGGCCTTGCCAAGCAGATGCAAAGCCTGCAGAAACAGGTCAGGGAGTTTAAGAGAAAATTAGCATGCACGGAGGCGGTGCCAGCGCGGAGAGGCATGCCATTCACGGAGGAGGTCATGCGTGACGATGTACCGGCCTCCTACAGATCCTTGGGCTTTGAGTATAATGGGATGAAAGACCCATGGGATCACTTGATTCGGTTTGAGATTGCGGCAGCTGTGCACAAATTTTCAGATCCAGTTATGTGTCGGGGCTTCCCGATGACCTTCACGAAATCAGCCCAGCTGCCTCCGCGCTCTATCAGCAACTTCTATGAATTCAGTTCGGCATTTCTTCATCAGTTTACTAGTTGCAGAAAATATCAGAAAATGCCGCTGGAGTTATTCAGTCTGAAGCAAAAGGAGAATGAGAGCTTGCGCGCACACATCAGCAGGTTCACAAACGCATAGTTAGAGGTGTCGTCGGCATCCGAAGAACTCCTGGTTCATGCGCTGGCACAAGGGCTCAGGAGAGGAGAATTCTTTCAGTCGTTGGTGGTAAGGCCAGTGCTGAAATTTGGAGAGCTCTTGGAACAAGCAGAAAAATACATCCAGCTGGAGGAAGCCCTGAAAATTAAGGAAGAAGGAGAGAAGAAACAAGACAGGTGTGACAGAGAAGAGAGAGTGCCGATAAAGAGGTCTAGGCCAGACCTGGAAGGATGACGGCCACGCTTTGACAGGTACACGCCTCTGGTGACTCCACAAGGGGAGATCTTGCAGGCAATCGAGAGGCATCCCGATCTTAAATGGCCTAAAACGTACTCGTAGAAACCGTGAAAGGAAAGGTCTGACCGATTCTGTCGATACCACAATGAGTATGGCCATTATGGCCATGACACAGACCAGAGTACCCATCTAAAGATCGAGCTAGAGAGAATGGTACAGGCTGGGCACCTTAAGGAATTCGTGCGAATGTGAAAGGAAGAGCCCAGACTTGACTCCTATGCAAAGGGTCGGTCTCAAGAATGCAAACGTAATTTAGACAACCGTAGTGCTGGGCGATGAAATGATCAGGCGCAGGAAGTGCGGGGAGAGATCCTCATGATCACAGGGGGCGAATGGGATGAGCATTCCAGACGAACCCAGAATAGCTATGTGCGCGCTGCGAGAGACCTGGTAAGAAAGTGAAAATAGATCGGACAGGTGGCTCCGAGCCCGAATATTTATTTTGGTTCAGAGGACGAAAATGAGATTCTAGCTCCCCATATGGATGCTTTAGCCATCACAGCTACCATAGCTAACTAAAGTGTCCGGCGAATCTTTGTGGACCCGGGAAGTTCAGCGGACATCATGTTCTATGACTGTTTCAGGAAAATGAACTTAGATATAGAGTTGGAAGAAGTCACGACCTCGCTGGTCGGATTTGTAGGAGGAGCGTTGAAACCCCTGGGTGCAGTGAACCTCTTGGTTACGCTAGGGGAAGAGCCGTTCAGACAGACCAGGATGGTCCGGTTCTTAGTGGTGGATGCAGCCTCTTCTTATAACGTTATGTTGGGAAGACCGTCCCTGAGCAAATTCCAGGCAGTAATTTCGGTCTATCACATGAGATTGAAATTCCCAGCTCAGGATGGAGTTGGTGAGGTCCGAGGAGACCAGTACGCATCGCGCCGGACGTATGTAGAAATTATTCTGCGAAATGAGGAAGAAAGACAAGCCAAAAGAGCCAGAACAGAAGGAGACAGACCTGAGTTGATCCAGAGAGAGGAGAATTTGATAGACCGGGGGATGTTAGTCGAGTCCTTCATGCGGGATGACCCTCAATCCTGAAGTGTTGGTAGATCTGGTGGCCCTACTACGGAATAGTATATATATTTTTGCCTGGTCTCCCCAAGACCTGGTCGGGATAGACCCAGAGGTAGCCGAGCACCACCTCAACATCAGCCCGACAGTAAAGCCGGTCAAGCAAAGAAAGCGTAACTTTGGACCTGAAAAGGAAGCCATTATTGAGGTAGAGGTGGATAAACTTCTGAAAGCTGGACATGTCCAAGAAATACAATTCCCGGAATGGCTCTCCAACGCAGTTCTCGTGCCAAAGACGGAGGAGGATTGAAGGATGTGCATAGATTTCTGTGACCTTAACAAATCTTGTCCTAAGGATCATTATCCACTGCCAAGGATAGACCAGCTGGTTGACTCTACTTCGGGTTTTGAGCTCCTGAGCATGATGGGTGCTTCGCAGGGGTACCACCAGATTCGGTTAGCCAAAGATGACCAGAAGCGCGTCAGTTTTATAACCCCGAAAGGAACTTACTGCTACGTGGTCATGCCGTTCGGGCTTAAAAACGCGGGCGCCACATACCAGCGACTGGTGGACAAAATATTCAAAAATCAGCTTGGGCGAAACATGGAGGTCTACGTTGACGATATGTTAGTTATGAGTGTGAAAGCGGCCTCACACGTGGATGACCTAAGGGAAACCTTTGATACCCTGAGGAGATACAGGATGAAGCTCAACCCAAAGAAATGCATGTTTGGGGTTAGAGCTGGAAAGTTCCTGGGCTACATGGTTATGGAGAAGGGCATCGAATCAAACCCAGAGAAGGTAAAGTCTATCATGGATATGCAACCTCCGAGAAATGTCAAGGAAATGCAGTGCTTAGCTGGACAGATAGCAGCCCTGAGCAGGTTTGTCTCACGATCAGCCGAGAAAAGTCTGCCATTTTTTCAGGCCTTACGAAAGAGGGCCTCGTTTCAGTGGGATGAGAAATGCCAGGACGCATTTCAGAAATTGAAGGAATACCTGATTGGGATGTCACTACTTACTAAACCGGTCCAAGGAGAGCCCTTGATCGTATATCTATCTGTAGGAAAACAAGATATTAGCACAGTCCTGATCAGGGAGGAAGGAAAGACACAAAGACCGGTATACTACTGGAGTAAGGTCTTGCATGATGTAGAGCTGCGATATGTAGAGGTGGAGCGTGCCATGCTAGCTTTGGTCGGAACAACCCGCAAGCTCCGTCCTTACTTCCTCTCCCATAGCATAGTGGTCAGAACCAACTTGCCTCTGAAGGCCATCATGGATAAACCAGAGGCCTCGGATCGCCTGGTGAAATGGATAATCAAGCTCAGCGAGTTCGACATTAGTTTCGAGGCGCGAACAACGATTAAAGCTTAGGCATTGGTGGACTTCATGCAAGACATGACCAGCCCCCCGGAGGAGGTACAAGAATGGACGATCTACACAGACGGCTCTGTTAGCAACCTCGGTTGTGGTGCGGGGGTTGTATTAATAGACCCAGAAGGGATCACTACAGAGTATGCAGTGCGCATGAACTACCCTCTCTCCAATAATGCCGCAGAATACGAGGCCCTGTTGAGAGGGGTCAAGATGGCGAGAGATTTGGGGGTAGATCGGGTATGCGCACGGGTAGACTTGCAGCTGATATGCAAACAGATAAGAGGAGAATTTGAAACTAGGGAGGAACATTTGCAGAAATATTTGGAATATTAAAATATAAATTATTTAACAATAAGAAAATAATAGTTAATAAATAATTATTAGACATCAGTACAAGACAAGTGTTGAGAATATAATATCTTTTGAGTTTTTTTTTTATTTTTAAAGTTAAAAATTTTGTACACAAATACTTTTTATATTTATCTTTTGATAAATTTCGTATAATATAAAAATGTTAAACTAGTAATATATATATATATATATATATATATATATAAATGTGTGGGGGTGGGAGGGGAGGAGTATGAATAAATTTCTCATTTGAGTTACATAATATTAGATGTATTATATTATTATTTTATATGACATAATACAAAAATATAGGATATGACTTATTGAACCCGGCCAAATCAATACATAGTACCATTTTCAAAAGTTATTCCCTAATTTTAATCCTCATCGAGATATTAATTCCTGCATGGAGTCCTAAATGAATATTAACATTTCCAATTTTCCATGCACACCTCGGCTTTCCTTATAACTTAAGAAAATATTGCACATTTTCGTGAGCTGGCCAAAAACATGAACACTTTGGTGGTCCATCAAATCCCTAGGGAAGAGAATGGACGGGCTGACCACTTAGCCAAAGTAGCCAGCTCAGCTGAAGATTGTCAAGAAAGAGTGATCACTCTATTGATGGCTCACCAGGAGTTTGGGAAAGAAGAGGTACACGCGGTGGACGAAAGAGAGGATTGTCGTTCTCCTATCAAGACATACCTGGAAAAGGGAGAGCTGCCGGAGAACAAGAGAGAAGCAGCTAAGGTGAGAGCCCGGTCAGCCCGTTTCTGCTTAATTAAGGGAGCCTTGTTTCGAAGAGGATTTGGGCAGCCCCTGTTACGATGTCTAAGTGCAAAAGAGGGCACCCATGTCCTCAAAGAGATACATGAGGGTTGTTGTGGCAATCATATGGGAGCAAGAGCCCTGGCCAATAAGATAATGCGAGCTGGCTATTTTTGGCCCTCGCTGCGAAAAGAGGCTGAGAATTATGTCAAGCGATGCGAAAAATGCCAGAAGATATCTCCCTTGACTCACCAACCAGCAGAAGAGACAATGAGCTCTCCCTATCTCTTTACGAAATGGGGGATAGACCTGGTTGGACCATTTCCGATGGCCCCATCCCAGAAGAAATATTTGATTGTGGTCATTGATTACTTTAGTAAGTGGGTAGAGGCCGAGTCTCTGGAAAAAATTACGGAAGAGGCGGTGACAGGATTCATTTGGAAAAATATTGTATGCCGGTTCGGCATTCCAAGGGTCATGGTCTCGGATAATGGTACCCAGTTCATGGGAGCCAAAATCAAGGCTTGGTGCGCTAAAATGAAAATTGAGCAACACTTCACATCTGTTTACCACCCGCAAGCGAACGGTCAGTTCTAAGTGACCAACCGTATTCTTGTCTAGGGAATCAAAACACATTTGGAGAAATCAGGAGGTAAATGGGTGGAGGATCTAAGTTCGATACTCTGGGCCTACCGCACTAATCCTAAAGAGAGCACAGACGAAACCCTCTTCAGCTTAGTCTATGGTATGGACGCCATTATCCCTGCAAAGATCAGCTTTGAAACCCACCAAGTACAAACATTTGATGAAAGCCAAAACAACGCACTAGTACATGACGTGTTGGACTTAATTGAGGAAAAAACGGTCAGGATAGAGCATGTACGAGGACGGATTCGGGCGGCATATAACAAAACGGTCCGGAGGAGGTATTTCCAGGTGGGAGACCTGGTTTTGCGCAAGGCTGATCTGGGAAGAACAAAAGGAAAGCTGGATGCCACATGGCAAGGGCCTTTTTGAGTCATATAGGTTTTGGCTGGCGGTGCTTACAAGCTGGAGGAAATGGACGGGGACGAGATACCCCGAGCATGGAATATTTCGAATTTGCGTAAATTTTATGTGTAATGTGATTTTACAAAGTTTATTTATATAATGATAATGCAGGTTTATTCTTGTTTGCCAACTAGTGGATTTCTCTAAAGCCAGGATTGGCTACGGGCGGATGCCCATGAAAATTCTTGACCTGACTGTCAGATGAAGCCAGGATTGGCTAAGGGCGGATGCCTATGAAAATGCTTGACCTGATTGTCAGTTTAAGTCAGGATTGGCTAAGGGCGGATGCCCATGAAAACTCCTGACCTGATTTTCAGATGAAGCCAGGATTGGCTAAGGGCGGATGCCCACGAAAATTCCTGAACTGATTGTCAGATGAAGCCAGGATTGGCTAAGGGCGGATGCCCACGAAAATCCCTGACCTGATTGTCAGTTTAAACCAGGATTGGCTAAAGGCGGATGCCCATGAAAATGCCTTACCTGATTGTCAGTTTAAGCCAGGATTGGCTAAGGGCAGATGCCCACGAAAGTGCCTGACCTGATTGTCAGTCTAAGCCAGGAGCGGCCAAGGACAGACATCTCGATTTTCCTGACCTAACGGTAAGTTTAAAAGCCAGGATTGGATAAAAACTCTAAACTTGTTTGATTTGATTGAACAGATAAAGACAACAATTAACCAGAGATTGGCCAAAATTTCAACGAAAATACTCTTGCATTCATCACAAAAATTCTGGCAATACATCAAAGTAAAATTGCATACGCCTTCTTCTACGAAAACTGGCAAAGTTGATTACAAGTGCAGAAAATAATCAGGAACAAAAAATTCAAAAAAAAAAAAGGCCCAAAAACATTTATCCATGAGAAGCAGAAGCCCTCCAATCAGAAGCCAGAACTCGGCGGACACGCCACAGCTCACACTCTGTCTCATGGTAGCGCTGGCGATACTTGTCGTCCCGCTCAGAGATGGCATGAGCCTCGCCGGTGGCAACAGTCAACCGGTTTACTGATTCTGTCAAATCAGCCTTCTCCTCCTGCAGTTGACGGTTCAGCTGGCGGAGCTCAGCCCACTCTTGCTTGTAGTGGCGTTTCTTCTGCCTTTTCCTCTCTAGGAGTCGGCACATGTAGTTGATTTTTTCCCGGAGGGCAGACAACTTGTCTGAGAGTTTGAAATTTCCGACGAATAGAGAAAGACTTTTTCGCTTCATAGTGTCAAGTTCTTCAAGTAGGGAAGGAGAAGTCATTGCAAAAATTGAAGGATAAACGAATTATAAGTGCGCATATATAATGAAAAGGAGGCACGTGCCAATGAATAAAAAGTACTAGGGTTTCCGAAAAACCAGGAAACCCTAGAATACCAAGAGTCATTACAAGATAAAAGATTTATTATTATAAATCAAAGATTGTTCAGCATAGAAGTGCATGAGAAAATAAAACAGACCAGCCACACAGGCAAACATACAGGTCTGTCTAGGAAAAGCAAGTGCAACTCTAAAACCTAGACCCCGGCGTCCAACTCTTCCGCAAGCTGCTCCACGATTTCCTCCGCCAGAGCACCAGGAGAAGCCCCACCAGGCATCTCACCCAAACCGGTGAAGGTGGGGGAAGGAGAAGATGTAGGAAGGGCTAAGGTCAGAGCCTGGTCTGGTTGAGGCTGCTCTGGTTCAGGAGAGTAGAGTGTGGCGAAGACATGCTCAGGGAACTCAGCTGCCCCAAGTTCATGCAGACGCTTTTACTCCGGAGCATAAGTGAAAGAGGTTGGCTTGGGGGGAGTCTTCAGGGGCAGGTCCCGATCAAAAGGAAGCCCAGGATGGTCTGAGGCCCACTTTGCTTGCGCATCTAGGGCAAAATAATAGTAACCCATGGCCTTTGGAACAAGCAACGAGTAGAGCTCCTTGGACCCCAGGAAAGCTTTCTGAGCCTCCTCCCTGGCGTGTTGGACTAATTTCAAACCCCTTTCAAAGTTTATAAATTCGGTCTCCCACCCCTCTCGGGCTTTAGCCAAGACGCCGTCAGCTAGGCTCCTAGCCTCTGCTAGAGCCTCGTCTCGCGCCTCGCTGCGAGCCATCTCCACCACCTTTGCCTCGGCCTTCTTCACCTCGTCCAGCTCATACCTGAGCTTTTTCAGCTCAACCCCTCGCTCCTTAGCCAGAGCACGAAAATGCTGCTCCTTCTTGCGCAGCTCCTGGATCACGTCGGACTGCATCAAGGAGCTTGTGGCCCGAGTGGCCAGGACAAATCTCTTGGCGGAAGCCTAATTAAAAGAGAAGGGGTTAATACACAAACAAAATATATAAAAGGGATAATAAAGAGAAGGAGGAATTTACCCGAGCCTCATCCTGGCACCACGACTCCAAGAGCTCGCGGTCAGTCATCTTCTCCAGGACCCTCCGGTCCGAGGACGGACATTGCCCACGCATGTACTGAAGAGCCACATTCCCTGAGCACTTCAGAACTGAAGTACTGATGAAGAGGTTGGTGTTGAGGGTGGTTGGCGCTGCCACTGATGAGACACGTCTGCCCTAGGCGGTTCTGGGTCTCTTAGCTAAAGGAAGGTCATTCTCTTCTGACTCAGAGGCAGCGACCACTGCGGCGGCAGGGCGAGGAG
>BMAC01001355.1:159615-193035 GCA_014905375.1 Phtheirospermum japonicum
GCGAGAATGAGGGGGCTAACGTTGACGGATAAGAAGGTGAATTAAAAGGAAGAGCGGCGGGCGGAGATGATGACGCTGACATTATTGAAAAAAGTAATAGGAGATCGGAGAAGTACCTGGTATTTGAGGGTGGTCGGAAAAGCTGAAAGCTTGAATTCGTTGGGTTGCTAGAGAGAAATACGGAGATCGAGAGTGTTTTACAAAAGTGAAAATTATGAAAAGTGAAGGAGAGAGAGGGAATAGCGGGAGTAAAAGGGAATAAAATAATTTTAAAAAACAGAAATCGGGAAAGAAGCGGGATTTGATGGGATCCTCGCATTTAATGCTTGTAAGAGGAACAGTACCCTAGGTGGTGCGCTGGAATGTCAACCGTTGCTGGGTAGGGCAAGAGTCGCTGACCTGTCAGTAGTACAGTACTCGAGAAAACGTGCGGGAATGGCAACTGTCTCTGAATACAGTCCATTATCAATAAACGCCAACGATTAGCCCTGGTTAAGAGGCGAATTTTCGGGATCTGTACAGACAAGGAAAGTTGGAAGGACGTGTGGAACCCTAGTGACACCCGAATAGGGGGCTCAGACATTATACAGATCTACCCCAACCATTTCGGGGGGAGGAGTTGATGTGGCATGAGCAGCCCTGATCCAGCATTATTAGGAAAAGAACCAGGAGGCCTGAGCAGCCCGGTACCTGGGGAAGACCTGCTCTGATTCTCCCCTAGAGGAGACCTAAGTGATACATTGTGAAGGAAATTATTCCAGCTCAGGATAAGCCTGGTCTGATGAGGATCTCCTGTGAAATAATCATAGGAGAGCAGGCTCAAGACAGATCTGGTGCCCTGATCTCCCAAAAGGGAACATGTGGGACCACTTGTCATAATTAGTTGTTTAACGACACTTGATTCGTGGCCTTTGTTTACGAGATCCCGGATGGGGTCCCCACTGGAAAAAATATAAATACCCCAACCTCAAGGCTGAGAGAAGTATGTCATTCTTGTGCAAACCTTTCCTTGCTCACCGAAATATTCTATACGCTTATCTAACTTAAGCATCGTAGAGGTTTCCACCGGAAAACCTCCGGTGGTCCTTTTCTGACGTATTTTTGAGTGCAGGTCAGGTTCAAGTCAGGTGAAAATTTGGTTTCCGGGGTCGTCAGGTTTTCTGGGTGAAACAACGGCGAACCTCGAGCGCAATGTAATTATTACTCGACTCATTACACCTTTGGTTTTAAAAATAATAGAGGCTACGGGTCGCTCAAATACCACATGGAGAAGAAGCATCCCGACAAGTGTGGCATGGAAAGCTCTCAAATACAACTAAACTTCTCATCTTCATTACCGCCGGCGTCGGGACCGACGGCCAAGGTACGAGTTCTTCTAGTTTATTTCAATATACCGAAAGTGGTCATAGAAAGTTTCTTGCAAAATCTATTTCCGTTATGAGTCTTCCTTTTAATCATGCGAGTAGTAATCATTATGAAAATTATACTAGGGGTGCATTTAATTCATCTAGCACTAGAATTTCACGAAATAAATTGACTCGCGATATTGAAAAAGTGGCCGGTGAGTATAAATTGAATTTGATTTCAATATTTGATAGTTTGCCTCATAGTGTCTCTATATGTTCGGATATTTGGACGGATTCCTTTCATAATCATAATTATATGGGAAATACTTGACATTGGATTGATAATTCTTGGACTTTGAAAAAATATTTAATTGCATATAGAAAGTTTGATAGTCAACATACGGCAGTAAATATTTCGCGCAAAATATCTACTAGTTTGTTCGAGTATCATTTAGCTAACAAAATTCTTTCAATTTCATTTGATAATGCCGCCGCTAATACGACTAGTTTAGATATGTTAAAAACTTTTTGTCAACCCGCTATTGGCGGTAAATTTTTTCATGATAGATGTATTTGTCATATTTTGAATTTATGTGTTTAAGATGGTTTAACTCTTTTTAATCTAAAACTCAATCGATTAGGAGTGCTATATATTATCTACGTTCCCATGATTCACTTCAAAAAGAAAAAAAAAATGGCGAAGATTTTGCAAGGCCAATCAATTGTATCCAATTTTTTTTTAAATGATGTGCCAAATCATTGGAACTCTACTTGTAAATTACTTAATGATACTTTTAAATATAGAGATCCATTGTGTGCATTTTTTAATAATGAAGATGTTGATTTCGCTTTGTTTTCGCATATGTGGGATGATTGTTGTAATATGATGTCCCTTTAACGATACCACCGTGACTTTATCCGGTGTTTATTATCCTACCTCCTCAATATTTGTTGATCATTGTATTCAAATAGTACTTGTTAGTACTGCATTACTCGATAACTCTGAATTAGGTGAATGTATTGATAGTATGTTGAGTAAATGGGTCAAATATTTTCATTACATTCCCTACGTTTTTTTGATTGCAAAAGTTTTAGACCCGAATTATCAGATGGAGGGTTTACAAAATTTACTTAAAGTTTATTATGATGCATTACTACCTTTTTTAGAAGCTTCAAGTCTTTCAATTCCTAGCCCTATTAGTGTTGCTCACCAAGCACAAAAATCTTTAGTTAAACATTTTAAAAATTACAATGAATCTTCTAGTGATGATGTTAATGTGTCCCATTCCCCTTCCCCCGCCACTTCTAATACAAGACCCAGCGATCCTCGAGGAGCTCTAGCCCAATATATGAGGTTGATTGAACATACTAAATGAAAACGGCAAAGGGCTAGTGCTAGTCGGTCAATGGAATTAGATAGTTATTTAGGGGCTTTTGAATCGAGTTCGGTTCCAAAAAAAATCCGATGGTATTACTAACGATCCTGTGCAGTTTTGGTCGAAAGTGGCCAGTATTTTTCCCACACTCTCTAGGATTGCCAAGGAGGTCTTTGCCGTTCCTGTTTCAATAGTTTATGTTGAACAGGCCTTCAGCACGAGAGGCTATATGATTGATGAGCGTCTGTCTACCTTAACATCAAAAATTCTTGAAAGTCAAACGTTGATGAACGATGGAGTGAAAGCCGAATCGCGAGGACAAGAAATGCAATTGGATGAAAGTGAAGAGAGCGACTGTTACGATACCACTTTGCGAAGCAACGACAACGACGAATAGGTAAGTAGGTAAGTGAGGTAAGTAAAAGAATTACGTGGACTTTGATTTCTTTTCGAGAATACGTAGGCAATTTAATTCTAATATTAAAAGTTAAAATTTAATTATAATTTCTAATATTATAATTAAATTCAAGTCCTTTTTTTTAACTTATTTTTTTTTAAAAAAAAAGGTTTTCTACGTTGACTTTGATTCCTTTACGAGGTTACGTAAGCAAGTTAATTCTAATACTAAAAGTTAAGTTTTTAATTTTTTATATTAGGATTAAAATCAAATCTTTAAAAAAAATAGTTTTTTAAAACTTTTTACTTCAAAAATCTTATAATTTAATTTGTAATGTGAATTTGTTGTGTTATTTTGAAATAAATGCAATCATCTTGTTAGTTTGGTGATTGTAAATATAGGCATTAAAATCAAGTCCTTTTAAATTTATTTTTTCAAAAAACTTTTTACTTCAAAAATTCAAATTTTACTTATCTCATTCTAACTCCATTTAAACTTCAATTATTCAATTTTTATTTAAATTTCTAAATTTAATTTGCAAAAAAATAAAAAATAATAATAAAAATATATAAAAACCGGCGGTTAACCGCCCGATTCGATTAACCGGTTTAACCGTAATCTTAATCAAATCTCAGCCGGTTAGGTTACAGTTAAGCCAAGACCAGTTAAATTAACCGCCGATTAATTAATCGGTCGGTTAATAACCGGATTAACACGTCTAATTGCGGACATCACTTTTCCTCATATCAAAATGTCATTGTAGTTTTATTTATTTTTTTGATTGAAAGCAACCCCACATGCTCAACCTAAGACTAACAATATCAGCAACCACATGGAGGTGGTCCACCTCCATGTGTGTAAATGTAAAAATAAAAAATGGTTGAGGTTGGATTTTTGGGTCGATTACAAACTACGAAAATGCAACCTAGTTTGTTTAAATACCCAATGGGAATGAGATACATGCCCCTTTCTCATTGGTTATTTACATATTTATAAATATATTTTAGTTTTTTGAGTTTTTTATATTGTTGGATAATATGCATAAATTAATTTATAGCCAAGTTGTCTTAAAAATTAAATCTCTACCATTAAAAGATGGAATTTCACGCGCATGCACACGCAAACACACACACCAAAAAAAAAAAAATTGTGATTTCTTGATATTTGGATTTCAAAAGAAAAAAAAAAAAAGAAATTGCGAGTATTTAATTTGGGGATTTTTTTTATTTTTTTTTTATTTTTTTATTATTTATTTTTTTTTTTTGAAATCCAAATAACGGGAAGTCACAATTTCAGAAATTATTTTGTTTGTTCTTTAAAGGTAAAAGAGTTTTACAATTAATTCTCAAGTAATGTAATATTTTTATTATATAATTTTCTTTTTACCAAAATTTATATTTTTTTCATTTTTCTTTTATAAATAGAGGTTTAAACATGTCATTATTATACATTGAAACTCTCTTTTATCGATATATATCATCAATATTTCCTACCGAAACAATAACAAAATAATTTATATAATATCGTGGTTGGCCCATTGGTTATTATAGAAAACCAAAAAAATAAAATAAAAATGTGTGGTTGGATCGAGAGAAACATTAGGTATGTGAAAAAAAATCATCCTGAAAAGAAAATTGGCAAAGAAAAACAAACCTAACATCAATTAAAGCCACGATTTTGAAGTAGCGACGTATCTTTTCCTCCGTAGTAGCACCTTTCAAACAAAAGTTCTTAATAGAAACAAGCCTACTAGGATCCTTAATCTTGTATTATCCGGTGGAGTTGAATTAGGGAGGCGGTGGCGGAAAGCAGGTGGCGTTTGGAGATTGCGATGACTTGCACACGTGCCATTGCCAACGTGTTAGAGTTAATTCCATTGTCTGTTGCTTGGGTCCATTCACATATTTGTTGCTCTAAAATGGTTTAGGTTAAGTCCATTGGGTTGGCCCGTTCCATCCCGTCTAAGCCCGACTACAGTTTTGGAACCGACATTAGTTACAAAAGTTCCACTCTCTTCATGGATTAAATATTTTCCTTTCTTCTTGACACATATCTCACAATCAATAGGCCAATCACAATTTCGAAAATGGAACGACAACTCAGGTTCTGGCTTCAAACCTGATTTATTAGCACCCTGATTTCATTTTTAACTGTAACTTTAAAATTATTCTTTGATATCTAATAATAATAATTTATAATAGGGAAACGGTGCTACTTGTCACGGGCGTGCGCCTGTGGTAGGCGCTCGGCAGCGGAAATTGCCCGTGCGATGCCGAAAGGAGTGCGGCGACCGAGCAATCGGTCGGCTTCCTCGCGGCCATCGGACTACATATAAAAAGGGAAGGAAGAGCTTGAACAAGATTGGGAGACTACATTATTACTCCACGAACTCGTTATTAGGAGTCAGTATCATGTTATAAAGTTCAATAGGACGAGTGGCTTATTTATAGGCTACGATTGCTTAGGTTAGGGTTTGGCTTTCCCCTTCCTCCAGCTACACTCTAGTCCAAAACACCTCGGCCCATCAGCGCCGCTCGGCCTTGTAAAAACCCTAATCTAGATGCATACATGACCAAATACGTCCGGCCAAAAAACACGTATGGGAAACCCGTTCGTAAAGGTAACCTACATAACAAAGATACGTCCCACACAGGTAAACCGTATCATACAAGGATTTTTCTTGTCAAAGAAGTCTTCTACTGGACTATAGCTCTAAGAAGTCGGATTGGTTCAGCCCGTCCCGATATCTTCACTTGGCATGGGCCTGCCTGCCGGGCCCACGCCGCTGGTTGATGGGTTACGCGCGAACCTGTCCGCTGTGCCCGCACGAATGCTTGGCATGACCTTGCTTGTCGGCCCACGCCTTTTCCTTGCTTCGGACACATGCGCACCTGCCCGGCGTGTCCTAGTAAGTCGGAGAGTTCCGTGCGATGCCAATCGTGCCACGCTCATCCCTCCTGCTCGCTCATGACTCGAGTCCTCGCCGTGTGACGCGGCTTGGTCTCGAGCGCACGCGCCTGCCTGTCGACCGCGCTCGTCCCTTCGCACTGTCCCGCATCCCGTTGCCATCCGATCCGCACAGCTTCGGCGTCATGCCTAGCTACTGGCACCACGCACCTTCGCAGGTCACGCGTGCCACAAGTCTCGACAGCCTCGGCCGAGAAGCCTCGTTGCCGCCCCTCACCCGCTCCGTGCCCCCACGCTGAGTGAGATTGCGCTACGTAGCGCGCAAATGACTCGTGCCGCCGAGTCATAAGTCACGGGAAGCTACTGGCACCACGCACCTTCACAGGTCACGCGTGCCACAAGTCTCGGCAACCTCGGCCGAGAAGCCTCGTTGCCGCCCCTCACCTGCTCCGTGCCCCACGCTGAGTGAGATTGCACTACGTAGCGCGCAGATGATTCGTGCCGCCGAGTCATAAGTCACGGGACGTGACATACTGTTCTTACTGTTTTTTTTTTTGTTTTTTTTGGTCCATCTAGGCCTTTTAAAATGGAACAAATGGGCCATTATACTTTTTCTAATTAAAAAATTGGCTATTCTATTAATTTTTCGAGTTAAAACACAAATCTTTGCAAGTCTCTTTTATCAGATATGCACAAATGGATATGTGTAATATGGCCGCCCAGCACCCCACCTGGCCGCCTAACATTGTGGCCACCTAGGCACCGCTGAGCCTGCCTAGGAGGGCCGACTTGACAAAATCACGGCACCCAAAGGCCGCCTAGCTCAATTTTTAGAACAATCATATTTCTAGTGAGGAACTCATAGCTTAACTTGATAAGAGCAAAGGAAGTATGTTAGATATCAAACATCCACCATATATCCTCCTGCTTATTCAACCCAAGATTTCTACACATTTATTTCTCTAATAATTAAAATATTTCATGCTTCATCGCTATCGCTCTCACTCTCCAGTTCGAGTTTTGGTTTGGGTAGTGGAAACCGGCCTTTCTCCCTACTTTTTGGTTTCAAAGACCAATGAACCATCTCACCATTAATAAACACCTGACCTGCAAAATGAGACGTGCAAATGTCAATTAGAATCGAGGATGCCTAAAAAAGAAGAAACACTTAATCCATATATTGTAGATTTCAGAGAGCGGATTAACCGATATCAAAGTTATGACAATGCAAAGTTTTGGGTATATAAAAATCAGATATAATTTGACATGATACGGTACGGAACAGAACCTTCTTATAAGTTGTAAAACTCAAATCAAAAAAGGATTTTATTATTCAAAAAAAAAAAGAAAAAATCAGATCCAAGCCCAAGACTTTAGAAACCCCAAAAGTCCTTGCCCTAGCCTTCAATTCAAGAGCTCAGTAATACCATTTGTATATTTACTAATACATTTTAGCATATTAATTACTTTTTATTATATATATTTATATTGAGTTTGGCCTTATAAATTAGTCGTACAATAGAAATAAAGATAATTCCCCTTCCTAACCCCATCCCCAAGGTGGCTCGTAACTATTAATACTTTTTATTAAAATTGGATTAAAACACAAGATAATACAAACAAAGATCCTTTCTAAATCAAAAACGCCACAAACAGTAAACTACAGAACAAGTTCCATAATCAGTTCAGTATGAGTTCTGAACAATTTTGAAAGCATCCCATTATGTTGTTAACTAATAAAAATGGACCATCAAACTTAGCAAGCTATCGCTGTGCGCTTTTACGAGGATGTTAAAAAGGTGTAGAGAGGTTTCATTCATCTACACGAGTTGCATCAAAGACGGATGGTGGTTGCACAATATTTTGGAGAACACAAAGAGATGAGTGCAAGTGAATCAGCATACCATACAAATACTAACTAAAGTTTTTGCCCAATTACTTAATTAGCTTACTGCTTTACCTGTAGACTCCAAAACCAATTCCTCAACACTATGCAAATCTGTTGCCAAAAAAGAAATAAAAAATGAGAGAACCAAGTTCATATACACTTGAGAACATAAGTTTTTTTTTTCCTCTCTTTCTTTTGAGGATAAAAAATAAAATTAAACAAGTTTCCCAACTCAAAGAAACAGTAAGTGACCTCCTAGATTAATTAGAGCGGCTCCATCAACAATAAAAACAATAACAAATAAATCCACCATTATTTAAAAAAAAAGTTAATTAGCACAGTACCTTCAAATTTGCATGCGGCATCAAAACACATCTCAAAGCCGAATGCACAATTCGAACAATTATGGGTAACCTTGTAGATCCTCTCCTTAGCGTCCTCCTCACTAATACAATTGTGATTTTAAAATACAATGATTGAACGAAAATAATATCTAAAACCCTAGATATGGTTTTATGTTAAATTATCAAAAAAAAAAAAAATCAATCAAAAGAAAATTGAACCTGCCAACAACTTGAGCGGCGGTTTTGACGTAGAAATCCATCTTTTCCTGGTCAGTAGCATCACTTTTGAAACACGATCTCTTGACAAAAACATGCCAACGGTTACGATTCTCCGCAGGCCATGGCGACTCATCAACAGCATCCAAGAATGAAAATTTGTCCTTGTCGTCGGAAATTTGAGGGTGCGGCGGCGGGTGGGAGATGGGGATGGCAGGAAACAGGCGTTTGGAGATAGCGCGGATTTGCGCACGTGCCACTGCCATCTATCTCGCCCGACCAATTTGAGCTTATGCCTTCAAGTGTGAAATCAGGCCCTTTTTCGGGTGATTTGCTTTGTTATAAAAGGGATAGCAAAGGTTGAAAGTGTTATTAAAATATTTTGAGATTTTGAGATCTGATAATATCTTTTAAATATTAAAATATTTTTTTTGTTATAGTATTTAGAATTTTGGGTCAGTTTCTATATAGTCTATTAGTGAAATATTTCTTACCAAATAATCAATTGAAATTTCAAATTCCCATTTAATCAAAAATATTGTATAAGAGTACTAAATTATCATTTCTAATTATTTTATTTTTAGTTTTTTTCTTTCAAATTTAATTTATCCAAAAAACTTATACTACTACTTATTAATTTCATACTACCCACCAATTTTGGACAATCATAATTCTGTACTTACATAAAAAAAAAATTCATACTACATTTAGAAATTATATACTAATTAAGAAATTAATTTCGTATTACATTGAAAAATTAATTTTATACTACCCACCAATCTTGGACAGTCATTATTCTATACTACATAAAAAAAATCTATATTATATCGAGAAATTATATACTATATTGAGAAATTAATTTCATGTTAATGTCATACTACTTACCAATTTTGGACAATTATAATTCTATACTACATAAATCAAAGGATAACTATTAATTTCTTACGATTAGAAAAAAGTGTAGAAAGAATTTCTAATGGGCCAAAAAATCTACAATACCAAATTTCGTAAAAGTGCAATTTGATTTATAATGTTTCAAGTAAAGTCCCCATGAACTTTCACACATTATTCATAGCTAAAAAAACCCCATAGTAAAGTCAAAACCCTCCATCCTTCTACAAGAAGAAAAGATACAGAGAAGTGAAAATATGAAGTTGTATACATCTGAAAATCCCCCAATAATAATAGGAATCAAACATAAAACTCTACCCAACCACCACCAACAACAATAAACAAGAAGCACCCCACCAAAACAAAATGATTATCAATCTCACCCCTCAACCCTGCATCTACCACCTCCTCGATGGTGCCTCCATCTCCATCCCCAGCGGCTGCGATGACTTAGCCGCCAACCAAAACTCATCTAACCCGACATCTTTGTCCGGGCCAAAAAAAAAATGGGCCAAGACATGGGTTCAAGAGGTAACTCGGCCCCTCATATCGCTCCACATGCAGATTGGTATTGTAAATTCGTAGAACCTATGCTTGTTGAAATAAGTATCAGTAAAATGATGTTGCTTTCCTTCTTGGTGAGTGACGACTCCAAACGGCCAATAATATTCAATTGATCATCCTTTTCTCGAGTCAGTTTGTCCACCTTGATCATAAGATTCTTGACTTTGAGTACTTGTTTTCCCTAACTAGCAAATAATTATTCATACTCAATTCTCAACTTCTCGTACTCGTCAAGAGATTCATCAACCTCATCGTCATCTTCAGTGTACTCTGTAGCAATCAAGCTCTTCTTCCTTAAAGTATCCATAGCGTCCTACAAAATAAGGATCAGTAAACTTAGCACGTCAAGTAACCCGCTTTTAATGCCAATTATAAATTTGTAGGTTTATGGTTAATGAAAATAAATATCAGTAATATCAAATAGTTTCTTACGGTGTTACAATCACCGAAAGTAACATCAAATAGTTTTAGATTAATAAACATCAGTTTTAGAAAACAGATGTTAAGAACGATGTTTACAACATCGAAACGAACATCACACAGAGTTATTAAAATAAGCAGTGGAATAGATAAAAAATATTTTGAAAGCAACAATTAAAATTTTGTCCGTAAGCAAACGTGCTTACGAACTTGGGTATTCAAACCGAAAACTATATTACTTTAAAATGTCTAAGATCAATACAAAATAATAAAAGTAATATACGAAAAACCCAAGTATCAAAACTTGATTCTAAAATACTTGTAGCCTCGGTATATTGATCTTCTTTGTTGGTTACGCAACTCCAAAGATCTTCAATTAGAATCATGGCTCCAAGTCTTGTGGCAAAACTTGTGATGATTTTCTCCGTTGGTTATGCAACTTCGAAGATCTCCTTGATTTGGATCATTGCCTCAAGTCTTTTACTTGCTCGTGTTCTTCTCGTCTCGTGTCATCTTGCTCTTGCTGCGTCTCTCTTATTCTTTGCGTCGTTATAAGTCGTGTATGAGAGATAAGGTTCTCTTGTGTCCTTATCTTGTCTTAAATAGACAAAAGTCCTAGAGTCCTAAACTAGGTAAACAAGTCCTAAACACAATCTAGGAAACAAATAAAGTCCTAAATCTAGTTCCCTAATTTATTTTGAGCCCAAGAAAGGCAAATAACAAAATAAGGAAATTTCCATAAATAAATCTCCCAACAGGTATGATGGTGAACACTGAGCTGTACGATTTGGAGGAAAAGAAGAAAAACTGTAACAAGATGATTGGAGAAAAAGGTGAATTCGATGTGGCTTGAGAAACTAAAAGTGAAACCCTACTTTTATAACAAATTCTAGGATTATAAGTGAAACGTAAATAAGTGGGTAATATGTGTGTATTAGGATCTTTTAGGTGGAGGGATATTAATGATAATTTAAGTTGTAATTATTAATTTAATGGGATGTATTTAGATTAAATGGGATGATACAAAGTTCATTGACTAATTGGGAATTAATACCGACGTGAATGTATTATATGGGAGTTATCCCTAGAACTTTTTACTTTTTATTATAAATATTAGATTTTATTCGAAAAGTGGATGATAATATATTATATTGTAATTTATTCAAATTATGTGTGAAAAGTTAATGATGTTGTATTATAATATTGCATTAAGTAGTTTTTATTATATAAGTTAATAGAATATATATTAGATGTAAGAAATTATTGATTGAGTATATGACTTTTAAATATTAGAACAAACAAGCATCTGGTATTCGAAATACCATTCTGGTATCGCGAACCCTAGAGTAAACATAACCTACAAGACTTTTTTTAAATGACTTTCTATTTAAATTAGATAATATATCCTCCTATTTGTTAACATTGTTCACGCATGGTCAATGTGTTAGTTTGTGATTGTTTTGAATGACAAGTATCGTCTTCTAATAGTTTTGAAAGCCGATGTGTCAAGTTGTGGTAGTTCTCACTCTAAAAAAGATTCTTTTAGAGTTTCTTTTACCCAAGTATAAATAAGTTTTTCTCATTTGTCTCTTTCTCATATTTTATAGGGTTAGAACCTTCATACTCGCTAGTCTAACTCTCGCATCTCTTTATTCACGTTTTTTTCTCTACCAAAATTTTTGTCAACCGAAATGAATTTCGTTTATGATTTTTCCAACTTTTTTTAAGTCGTTGTTCAACCGATTAATCAGTTCATTGTAATATTAGTCAACATTGAATATCCATATCAATGACAGAGGAAGATAATCAAGAGCCAAGTTTCCACAAATTTAATTAAAAAAGAATAAATACTCACCGAAAGAAGGAAAAAAAAGATTCAGTTGCCAATGAAGAAGTAAGAGGCTTCTTTTTTGTGAGCACCACACAGCAATACATATTCACCACTCATTATGAAGCAACATATTGTGTAGTTTAAGGAGGAAAAAAAACTGAAAGTAGGTTAGATTCTTCAGTTTAACATAATAGAAATTTTGCTTATTTGGATGAAATAAAATATATGATCTCATTGCGAGTAAATTTAGCGGCAATACAAAAGGTTTAAATTAAAATTCAACTAAAAATCTTAATATTACCAATTCTTCTTCGGCTACTTAGCTGTATAGGAAAAAATAGAGAATATTCACCCATTTGCATTAGTTTTGATCAAAACACGGTAAAATAAGTTGGAGATACAAATATACAAAAATATGCCCAATCTATCCAACCTATACCGAAATTAATAACAAAAATGAACTATACTAACAAAAATAAAGACAAACTCATGTTAAACAACCACCCCACGCTTTATTGGTTTGTTCATCCTCGAACAAACAATAATTCCAAAGACTGACAAGTATAAAAACAAACTCAAGCAAAGAGTCGTGTGGTGCTACATAGATAATTTTGAAAATATAGGTAATTGAAACTCGAACTCAAACGCTAGATCATTATTACATTGCCGCTCCAAAAACAAAATCATGCATCCTCACAAAGGGAAATATATATGTGTACGCTCAAAAGTACTCATGAATTTTTATAGGGACGTGTTTACGCTCAATTCATCAAAATACATGCACAATAAACAAGTACTGAAAATCAAAAACTTTTTCATCGCGTTTAAGTGCGTGTAACTAACAAAGAATTAGAAAAGGACTTTGAGGGTTGTAATGTAGGCTCTTTGGACGGTTATGGAATATATAAGTCATGTGGCTAACTAACGATCTAATGATCAATAACTCACCAAGCTATTCTAATCACGAAGCAATGTACTTCACCTCATTCAAAAGAAACCTCACTTAATTCTCATAACGTAGCCTTTATACGTAGGCTATTTCTTAACTCAAAAGAGCCTACAAAACCGACTTCTGCACAAATTACATAAATAATTTAGAAGCTTATGATACGCTTCCTTTTTCAGACACAACTCTTACCTCTTAAACATAAGGCGTCATAAGAAAAATAACAATACTAAGCACAAGCCTTTATAAGCATAGGCAACAACTCAACAAGATTCACCATCCTCTTTATTGTTCTTTTTTTTTCTTTTCTATTTTAATTCTTTTTTGAAGGATGGTGATCCTTTACACTTATTACAACTTATTTCATAAATCCCTGATCATAATTCCAAAACACAACTAACCAATAAAAGTAACTAACTCTTACCCCAAGCTTTTAATGACATAAGAGTTAACTCATAAACACTCATGGCTATAAGACTTTCAAAGAGCTATGGCTGGAATAAGGGTAATATCTGTGCCTAATCGTCATGTTCAGAGGTAACTACACACTGCGATTTCAAAGAGATCTCAATACAGAACTCACTCAAGTACATGTAAAGATAATAAACACCCAGGCTACTCACAGGCTTTTTGCATGAAAATATTTTGAATTGACGCTGCTTTTAAGGTTTTGCGAAATCATTTGCATCCAAGTACCATTTTACAATATATAATAAAAATTTTGAAAAGTTTATGCACTTATACACGCTCAAAGACAAGAACCTCAAATCATACATAGTCAACTTTGACAGGATAAACCAGACAAACACAATTAGGCGCATGAATAGCAATCAATCACGATTCAGTACTAATTATTACAAACCATAAATTCCAATTTGCACAACTAAGAATTACAAACCATGCTTAACTACCCTCCCCCTCTCTAAAAATTTGGCAATCTCCTGATTGCCATAAATATATATCAAAATTAAATCAAAAGAGGAGAGGAGTAAGAAAAACGTCCTTGAAGACTAGATAGTCGAGTTGCTCCAAATAGCGTTGTGCAATCATCCATTCATCTTGAATCGCATAATCGAGAATGTCTTGATTTCAACTAAGAAAGCAAACAAACCAAACAGAACAAAAGGAAACTAACTAACTAATTTTTTTTTTAATTTTGTTTTTAAAACATAAATAAAACATCAAATCATACGAACGTAAATATTAATTAAAGAAGTTCATGAGCATAAAACTGCAAAATTAATATAATTAAAAATAAGCGAAAAATAAAAACCTAAATAAGTAGGACAACGATCCTAATGACTCAAAAATAAATGAAAAAGAAATTGCTGAGGAAAAACTAGCTGCACTAAACGTAATATGAGTTTTTTTTTGCTACTAAAGCTGATAGGATTAGTTAGGTCCATAGAGTTGATCCTCAAGGTCTTCGATCTTCTCATTCGCTTCTTCCAAAAGTTCTTCCATGTCGACCAAGTTGAAATGGTGTGTTGTGTCGTTGAGCTCAGAATTGCGAATTTCGAACCATAACTCACCGATCTTTTCTCGAAGATCATGATTCTCAAACAAGACACAAATAATGCGTGGAAAAGACATGCTAAAGCAGCTCCCCAGGGCCATGTGAGGTCGCAGTTATTAATGGACGATCTCCAACCTTTGGGCCAATAATCTCATTTAGCCCTAACGAACGACGTGGCTTGCAAGTCGAACATAATGATGCGTTGGTAATTGAAGCTGAAACAGTAGAATATGAGGTTGGAAGGGTGTTTGTGGATAATGTGAGCTCAGTCAACATTATATACACTGACTTCTTAGAACGGATGATCGTAAAGGCAAAGGTACGGCTGGTAAATACTCCAACTTATGCTTTTAATGGTGCGGAGGTTATCACTGAGGTCGAGCTGGCATTCCCTGTGGTTTTGTGGAAAGGATAATTGAGCGTAAAGAAGGATGTGAAATTCTTAATCATCAAAGGGAACTCAGGCGTACAATGCTATATTGGGGAGATCTGCTCTCAATGCATTCCAGGCAATCACCTCTACTTACCACTTGAGTATCAAGTATTCTGTGGGAGATATGGTATGAGAAGTGATATCAGAACAGTAGGTCGCTAGAGCATGCTACTAGATGACAGTTAGAAAAGGCATGAGTCAAAACAAACGGGGAAGGATAGAAGATATACAGGAAGGAGTATTTGGCCTTGAAAAGATGAGGGAGGAGGAAGAGCCTGTCCAATTCCAGGACGAGCTCATGAAAATTTCGCTGGAAGAAACAGAGGAAGCACAAGCACTCAAGAATGTAAAAGGAAGAGCTTCTTCGAGAAGCTGGGATCTCCACCACTCAAAGAAGTATTGTGCCTAGCTCTCCAGATGATGGACTCGTGCTTCTCGCATCTCTATCTCTATCTATCATGGGCCGACGCTCCGATAGGATGCCGGTGAACTAATATACTTAATCACACTTTTACCCTTCACGGGCTGATATCTATCAATAATGAATAAAGGCTTTCTTATGGCGTTCTATGAATCTCTATGGTTTATCTATATGTTTAAATCATAATGCTCTTATCAGGTCGGTGATGGAATTTATGGATGATCTTATGTGGGAACATGTTTGGTCTGCATGTTCTCACATATCCTTGAATATGTCTGATTTACATATTCTGGAATGTTTTGAGGGGAGGCATGTTTGATTTACATGTTTTCTCTCAGTCTTTGTTGTTAGAATTAATTGTTTGTTCAGCCTCATATGGTTGTGTGTCTGTTTGGTCTTATGTGGTCCTATGTGTCTTGTTCAAGTTATGTGCAATTTTTATATGCTATGTTCGGTCTTATGTAAAAACATGTTTGATTTACATGTTTTTGCATATCCATGAGTATGTTTGGCTTACATACTCTAGGATAATGAGGAAGGAAAATATGTTTGATTCGCATATCTTTCTTTGAATATAAACATGTATGATTTACATGTTGCTCACACATTTTTAAAGCATGTTTGGTTTGCATGATCATTTGAAAACAGGTCTATATGATATTATGGGGGAGTTAGTATTATGCATTAACTCGGGGGAATGAGTCTAATCCTAATTATTTCTAAGTTACTCTCTGGATTTAGCGACTTATTTACTCTCTTATCATGGTAAAGTATGGCTTTGTTAATGATTTTGGCGATGTTCTTCTATAACTATTTTATGGCAAGAATACACGAAGCCAGTGGGAATCTTAAGGCATAGCATAAAAACAAATGTGTTCATACATGGTCATGCGAAAAAAAAAAGGAAGCAAATATTAAGTTACACAGAAACTAAGGGTTACAATCAGATAGCAGCTCTTCCACAGGAACTTCTAGCTCGGTACCAAGCCCGGCCCTCAAGATGGCATCACCCTTACAAGGGACCCACCACTTTTCCTTGATGGACTGATTTTTATCACCTTTCCAAAGGGAAAAAGGAGGAAGCTCATCTCTTATGGCAGCTACATCTGGTTCGAATTGAATATTGGTTGCAGCAAGCTGAGCCTTGACCCGCTCCACAGTAAAAAAATAGATATTCCAGACCGCCTCTTCCCATATTTCCTAAGAAATGTGTGGTATTCTTGTATACACGAAGCAACACGTCCCTATAGGCTTCAGTAAACTTCCTGCCAATTTCACTCTGCAAAGAGGTGCGGCGACCTTCCGTAATCCCCTACTTCTGAGCTATCTAAACTGCAACTTCCATCTACTCCTGACTTTGTTTCAATTGTCCTTCAACCTCTTGCATCCGCTCTCCTAAGCGGGTCACTTCATCTCTCAAGGTCTCCTCCTGGATCTTGAAGATATTGAGTTCTTCCTCGTGAAGGTCCGGTTGTCTACGAGCTTCATCTAATTCTCCTTGTGTCAGGGAAAGTTGTTGAGTCTTTTTTTCGGTTTATGCCACTAGCTCATCGCATGTTTTTTGGAGTTCACTCTCAGAGGTCGTCGTTGATAGGTGACTGGAAAGCGCGACCATCATAGGTTCCAACTGCATCATAAGGAGGTAGTAAGAGAATGTTATAAGAAAGATGAGGCACAAAGTGCAGAGATAGAATGTTTTGAGATGTTGGGTTACCAGGATTGTTGCATATTTATGGAGAAGGGACTTAATTTGGCCGGCATTGTCACATTGTGCAAGGCCTTTTTCCAAGTCTGGGGGACTTGACCCGAAAGCTTTTTGGAGACGTCGACATTTAGAGACCGAGGGTGTTTGCCGTGAAGGAGTTCGCCGCTGACCTTTCTCTTCCCTTTACTTTTATCAAGCATCTCTTAAAGAGGCATGTGCTCCTCAGAATCAGCAAGCTCCTTCCGTCCATCTTTTGCAGCCATGGTGAGATCTAGCTCTTCGTCCGCATCAAAAACAATAGGTCGCGTCGACGACATCACCGCGAGACTCGCATCAGAATGAATAGTGGTACCTTCCAGCGAGCTCGAGGACAAGCAGCTGGCAATGATATCATCTGTAAGAAAAAGGGAGTCTATTAGTTTATTTTAATGCACATGTAAAATTAAAAGATATTGTGGTGATTTGTAAACCTACCGAATCCATATTTGGACAGATCCGTAGGTCGATAGCTAATACCTACAAACGAAAAAACCCTCTCCGACTCTGTGAGCTTCATTACATCATAAGATTTTTTGCTCCAATCGTCAAGAAGGTCGGAGTACTGTTGGAAGAGCGCGGGATGATTTTTTGTGGAAGGTATTGTGTCTTGTTCAAGAGTTTAATTCCTGCCATTTAGTATAAAACGGCCAGGATTCGGGATTGTGGAGAAGGAAGAATTTAGCTTGCCATTCACGCACCTTAGATGATGGGTTTGCCAAAAAATGTTTCTTGTGGCGTGAGGAAAGGTAACAGGAACCTTTCCGGTTCTTTAATTGAAAGTAAAAACTGAAAAAACATACGTCTGGTTCTACAATACGATATGTACATAAGATTATGTATCCAACTAAATATCTAATAGAGTTGGGGGTCATCTGAAAGAGTGAGACCTTATATTTAGCGGACATGGCTATCAAGAAGGGATGGACATGGAATCTGAAGCCATCTTTTAAGTGATTTTCAAAAAGAGCTATGTAGCCCAAAGGGATATTCGTTGGATCAGTTTGTTTTATGTTGGGAAAGATCACGTTGGCAGTCTCAAGAAGATTAAGAGCCTCTATGAACTCTTCAAGGTTGCTCTGGTCAGGGAGCACCCAGTGGTTTTATGCAGCTATATTAGTAGCTCGCGGAAGTATGGGTAGGTCAGCGTGAGCCGAGGTCAGCACTATGGTTATCGAGTTAGGAAGAAAAAGGTCGGGTTGTGGAGAAGAAGGTATTTCGGGTTGATCTATAGGTATGCCTTCGGGTATATTGTCACTCAAGGCCCAGGTTTGAGCCTCAAGTTTGGTCCAAGGTATATCCCCCTCCGGTTCATTAGCTAAACTGGGTCGGGTGATTAACACGTATTTGTGGCTATTTTTAGTAGTATTTTAGTTCATTTCTTTTAGTGTTTTTGGTATAAGTGGGATGATTTAAGCTTAATTCCGTTTTTTTGTATTTCCAATTTATTTTACCGTATTTTGATCATAATTGATGAGATTAGGTGATATTTCGTTGTTTTTCACCTTACAGCTAAGTAGCCGGAAGAGTTCAGCGCGTAAATAGATAAAGTTCGATGTTCAAGATTGGAGAACGAGCTTTCCGGTGAACGAGTAGCAAAAAGATCGAGAAATTGAGACAGAGCCTCAGTAGCGTCGATCGATGCAAGCGTCGACGCGGACCACTGCACGCGACGATTGACGCTATGTCGACGCCAAGCCGATGCAACTTGCAGTTGCATCGATCCAAGAGTCCGTCGGTCGACGCAACCTTCTTAAGCGTCGATCCATGACCGCGTCAATCGACGCCCCCGCCCAATCGACACGAGCACCAGGCAGCGTCGACGCCGAGAGCCAGCACGCGTTGATCGACGCGACATCGACGTGGCTGCCCAAAATTGCATTTTTTAGGGTTTCTTGTGCGCCAAGACATGCTATATCTATAAATACCCTTCATATTTCGGATTTTTAAAAGAGACACGACATCCTAGGGTTTTTAGGCTTAGAATAAACATAATTTCACATCTTATAACAAGATTTGAAGACCAAGATCGAGGATCGAAGAACAACAAGTCCGAAGCTTCGATTTCACGTTCAGGATTCAATCTTCGCCTAAGCTCGACGTTCAACTCTGGAATAGATGGAGATTTTCATCGGTTTTATTAGTTACAATAAGTTTTCTAAACTCTTAGTTAATTGCTTAGTTAATTTCTTAGTTAATTCTAGGACTAGTTTAATTAGTTTAATCGTTTCATGCTTGGATATTGGATTACTTTAGTTTATTTATGCGATTCAATTTATGCGTAGTTATTCGTTTTTAGATTCTTATGATATAATTGTGTCGTGATAGTTAATTAAATTCATGTTCTTAGATTCGCTACTTTTACTTCTTAGTTTTTAAGTTCGAATAATTTAATTATTTCTCGTAGTTGATAATTTGGTTAGAATAATTAGTTTGATTAGCCTTAGTTCAATTATTGTTTTAGCTATAATGATCAATTCAAAATCTTTAAAAACCCCAAATGTACATGTATTTTATGTTACTTCGTAAATTGAGAAAAACATCTAAAAGACCGAACAGTTGTTTTCTCGAGAGATTCGACTTGAGTCAAACTCACCACCCTACAAGTTCCTCGTGCTCTTGCGAGCAAACTTACGTGTTTTAATATTAAATATCTTTAATTGGGGTGCACAAAAGTTTGGTACGTTGATGTGTTGTTGAGTTTATGCAAGGAAGGCGATCCCTTCAACGCGATCTTGCACCATTCATCGACAACATCCACCGTTCAAACCCACAGATCAAGACCCGTTTTTATTCCCGAGAATAATTCTTCAGCAGCGACTGATTTTATTTGAAACCAAGTTCCCGACACAATGTTAGGAGCACATTCGATTCGAAATGGCTATTCGCCACCAAGATCACCTCCACGCCCGATTAGAAATGGGTATGGGAGTGAGCCAATCATTTTGCAAGGACAACCACATCCCCGAGCCTATTAGGCTAATTATCAGCAAAACTTGGAGAATGCAAGACAAGATGCAGGGAGAAACGAAGGAGTTAACCAGCAGCACAACGCACTCGATCACCAACCCAACATGGCAAATATGCGGCAAAACAAAGAGATGAACAACAATGTCATGCGTCGACACAATATCGAGAACGTGGCATTTAGGAATGAGGATCTTCTGCAGCGCAACGCATATGCTAACAATCAGAGACATGTAAACGCTTGGTTGAAGAATCAAAACCATGGCTATGAGCAAGACGATTTTGAGAGGAGATACAAGCGCGACAACGATTACGAAAGAAATGCATACGACAACCGCTACGAAAGAGCTCAGTACCAACTTAGAGAACCAAGGGGAGATCGAGCACCTCGACAGCGCGATTTGGCACGTCCGAAGGTCGTACCTTTTAGGTCCGCTATTGTTCTTGGACCAACCGCAAGGGAAGTGGAGATCAAACCGCACCAACTTAATTTACTCCCGACTTTTCACGGAAGTGATCATGAAGACCCTCTGGTGTTTTTGAACTATTTCGTTGATGAAGTTGGAAGATTTGTGGTTCATGGCCTAAATCAAGAAGAGGTCACTACTACAGAAAAAGGAATTTAAGGCGGTTTTTTTTTTTTAGATTTTAAGGCGGTTTTAAAACCGCCTTTGTATCTACCGCCGTAAATATTTACGGCGGTTTTCAAAACCGCCTTAAAAAGTGGGGCTTTTTACGACGGTTTTTTAAGAACCGCAGTAGAAAGTGACGCGTTTAAGGCGGTTTTAGAACCGCCGTAAACAACAACGGCGGTGGATTCTACGGCGGTTCCAAGAAAAACCGTCGTAGAAAGTCTATTTTTCTAGAACGGATATTAAAACATACCTTCTAGAAAGTAGTACAAAAATTTAAAAAAAAAAAGAAATGAAAGAAGGTGCACCGAAAAAAGCTCAAACATTAACAAAACTTCAAACATTATAACCAATGTTTTTGCTCAAATCAGCTCCTTTCTTGAAATTCATTGCATTTTCAATCGAAATACTACAATTAATTACAAGATGACAAAATGAATGTGTATTCCACCTAATCAAGTAAAGATCTGCAGAATGGGGATTCAAGTAAAGATATGATTCTAACAGTGTTGGGTTTAGAAGAMCTCAATACCGGCAATACTACGGTCAACCATTGTGACCTTTTATATATGTACATATTGCTTTTGCACCTTCTTAGCACAGCGTCGCACGTATGTTTTTCGGCCGGGTTTACTCCCCCATGCATGCTCGTCGCGGTTCTTTGAGCTGGTCTCAGAATTGCTGCATAATAGATAATTGAAACAAAATATATTAGATAACCGAAGAATTACTAGAAAAACTAAACTAAGAAAATAATTACCCGAAATTTGGCTAAAGAAAATATATCGCAGCAACGCTCACAATGCAATGAATCTTGCACGTTCTTTTTTGTAGCACCCATCTGCGACTGTTCTATTTGTGCATTCAATATAATGACAGAAAACGAAACTTGATCACTAATTAGAGGTTGGGGCTATGATCTCTTCATCCCAATGCCTGCACCTCAGCTCAATCATTCTCTCTTTGCCCTGCACCTCTATGAACTCTTCAGCCCTAAAAAACAAAATCACTAATGTGTCAAATAGCAGCAGCAACATCTGAATTTGCTCATAGAAATCAATTTATCAAAACCACAGCAAATACTTATTGCACAATCGTGAAAGTCTATCGCATGGTTGGCAGCAGGCCCCTTTAGTAAAGGTAAGAAATATGTTTTTATATAATTATTCTGAACTCGATAATCTTTTGGCGCCGGTTTTAAATTGGTCACAGTTTCTTTCTCCGGCAAAGCATTCAATTTCAATGCCGTGTCATCGCCAAAATCGACATGGGTGTATCCCTTGAGCTCGCCCGCCTATTTATCTTCACAAAATCGAAAAGATTCAATAGTGCAATTATAATTTTTCAAATGATGCAAGACTAGAGGTATTGACAAAGTCCCTTTGCTTTTCAATTAAAAAAAAAAAAGACTAACAAAGCTAAAAGGTGGAGAGAGAGAGGTCATAATTTAGCTATAACATGTTTCTCCTGTTCCTTTAATGTGGTGTGCATATGGTGTTTTAATACAACAGATAAATGGCACATTCATAATGTATAAAATGACAGTCATTATTGTGCACAAGCAAAGCTATGCAAACTGAAAGACTCCTTTTGCTGCTAAACAAGGGCAAGGAAAAAAAACGCTGTTCATCCCATTCTTATTTCATTCCCAGCACTAAATCCATAAAAAAAATTATGTCCTCGAGGGCTTGGTCATTTAGCTAATGTTTTGGTCAACCGTTAACCAAATTAATTCGATTAATTCGGTCGGTGATGAATTATGTCGGTTCGGGTCAATGGTTAAAGGTTTTGAAATATTTCGGTTACTCGGTTAAATTTTCAAAATTAACCCAAATAATATATCAAATACATAATTCATATATTTACAAGTAAATATATCAAATCTATTAGAACAAGCCCTCAAAATACGAGTCTAATGTTGTTTTAGGATGAGTGTTTTTTTTAGCTTTAGTAGAAAACCTAACCACGCAACAGTAGTAAATAATATGGTTAAAGATACTTTGGTTAATTCGGTCAATTAACCAAAATATTAATTAGTTCGGTAAATTCGATTTTCAAAAATTTAGTTAACTGAATAACTGTTAACCAAATTAACCGAATGACCAACCCTTCCTCCAAATGTAACTATAGGAGACTTTTTTGGTTTCATTAAATCTAACACCATATAAAAATGATCAGTACCAACAACAAAAAAAAAATTTACGTCGCACCTGGATTCGTCGAATCATCAGCTTTTATCTTCGGGCACAACGACGAAATATGTCCACGTTCTCCACACTCATATCACGTTCGCCTCCGTATTTTCGCACTCACGGGATTATTTGCCTCGCTGCTAATATTAACTTCTGAACTAACAACCGCATTTGCCTCCCTGCTAGCAGTAACTTGAACTTCGTTAACCTCACTAACATTATTACTACTCTGAACATTATTATCTTTTGGGCCCGGTTTTATATTGGTCACAGCTCCCTTCTTCGCCACAGCACAGCTTATTCTAACGGGTCTGCCACAGACTATTTTCTGATCTAATTTCAAAGCTGTGTTCAACGAAAYGGTATCACTAAAATCGACATGGGCGTATCCCTTGAACTCTCCCGTCTCTTTATCTTCACCGAATCGAACGGATTYAATAGTGCAATTGGTAAAAAGTTTTCTCAAATCATCCTYGGTTACATCCCAAGAYAAATTACCAACGTAGATCCTGTTGTAGCCCTCCATAACAGATRGAGAGAAGTTTGGTGATTTGTTTACCTTGGATGATTTGAACGGTTGGATTTTAAGGAATAGACCACCCCTGGGAAAATAGTAGAAAATACAGTCATGAACCATGATAATTGAGAATTGTAGGGTTAGGTCTTGAATGGAAGTGTTTCCATTCTGATTTCTAATTTATAGGGTTGAAAGTTAATTTTTAAGAAGTTGGTGGTTTTCGTGTGAAAAATGAAAACGTGTTTGGTAATTGTATGAATGTCTATGTTCGAAAATGCAAATAAGTTTGGTTATGATTTCTGAAGCACTTTCATGATATAGATTTGCATGATTGTAGTATATTTGCATGATTTTAGTGGGAAATTGTTTGAATTTCATACTCCAATGAAAGAGTGAAAACGGAAAATGATTCAATTTCCAATAAAAACTCACTAAACTAACATAATTTCATTTTCGGCAAAGTTGAAAACCGGAGAAAGGGTCATGGAAAGAATTTCATACATAGCCAGTTTTGAAGTAATAGAAGCTTACATATCGGAACCATCAAGCGCTAATGCTCTTTCAGCTGCTGCTTCAGTCTGCAAAAAAGACAACAGCAATTGAATATATGATGGCATGACAGTGACCATTAATTTGATGTTGTAATTAGTTATAGAAAGACAGTTTTCATCATAGTAATTCGTGTTGTCTCTTTACACTTTCTAGGATGCTACTGAGTAAGTTTTAAAATTTGTTCATCCTTTTTTACTCTACCAACCTATGCACAATATAAATAAATAAATGAAAAATCTGCTCGAATTAGCAATTTTATACGGATAAGAAAAAAAATAGTTTCATTCCACATTTCTATTATCAATACACACTCATGCAATAAATAATTTTAACAAATGATGTCTACAACATGAGAAAGTTCATAGAGAAATAAAAATATTCAATATCTCCATTTTGAACACAACCAATCCCGGGAAAAAAGTACTCTTGCAATAGTAAAAACAAAATTTCAGCTGAACAACTCAGTACACGTCGCTAGAATTTTTCCAAAAATAGCCCGGATCAGAAACCAAATTCCAAACTAAATGAAGAACAACTTAAGAATTGAAGTAAAAAATACGCAAAGAACCAGAAACCAACCAGAGTGATTGTAGGAGTGCAGGTTGTAAAGATTGTTAGGCTCCTTGCTGAACTTAACGTTGGCAGTCCCATTTCCGAACTCCTTCACCAAAAATGAATTGTTTTTCTTCACAATTTCCCATATCAGTTGTCCTGGAACTGTGGCCGTTTCTGACACGAATAAACCCTAAATCAAACCCACGAAAAAACTTAAAAAAAGAAAAAAAAAACTGAGTCATAGCAGCAGATCATCTGAACGTTAGTGAAAATCGAGAGATTACCTTAGGCAGAAAATTGGGATTTCAAGGTTTTGCTGTGGGACGGCGAAAGACTGAAGTTGGATCTTGAGATGAGCTGCGAAATATATGCGAAGGAGATGTCGAGGCGGCTGATCCACCACCGGATCTTGAACCAACGAGATCGCCCGTCGGAGCCAAGGGGGAATAGGCGGAGGAGGAGGCAGAAACCCAGCCAGCAGAGGAGCATGACGAGAGTGGCCTCGAGAAATACCGCCTGCGACTGGGTTAACTTCTTAATGGAGTCGAAGGAGAATATGGTCGCCGGGAAGGCRAGGCGGGAGTCAAAGTCAACGCCACTGCTCAGCTCGACGGCGGGGCGGCGATCGGCGACGACGGAGCAGGCGTTAGCGGTGGAGTTGAGGAGTTAGTCGGGGATGCAAGCGCACTGGGTGTGGTTGAAGACGACGGCGTGCGCCGCCGAGCATCCCATAGCCGGGACCGCCGACAACCAACTAACTGAGCGGGAGGTCGGAGACCTCGCGGCAGGCGGTGAAGAGATTGAGATCGGAGAGGGCTAGGGTTTTCGCGGAGGAGGAGTATGCAGCGTGAAGGAACGATTTAATTGATATTCAGTGAAATTATTTTTATTAAAGAAATAAATAAAAAGAAAAAGAAAAAGAGGGTATGGATATGAACCGCCGATTAGGTACGGATCAACGGTTGAAATAAAGCAAGACAATGATTGGTGACATGGCAGATTGTGGAATCTAAGGCGGTTCTAAGGGAACCGATGTTAAATACAGCGAACTGAACTAATTGACGGCGGTTATTAAGAAACCGCCGTGAATACTTATTAATTTTACGGCGGTTTTTTAAAAAACCGCCGTAAAATGTGTCCCTTTTACGGCGGTTCATAAGAAACCGCCGTTAAATTCATCTGATATCCAATTTTAACGTCGGTTTTGAGAGAACCGCCGTAAAATGAACTTTTTAACGGCGGTTTTAGCCACAACCGCCGTTAAAAATATTTTTAAGGCGGTTTTCAAAGAACCGTCTTTAATTAACAGCCTTAGAAAGCTGTTTCTGTAGTAGTGGGTGCAAATGATTTGTTTCCCGTACAGCATGAAGGACAAGGCGAAGTCATGGCTACTATCCCTAGAGCCTGGTTCGTTGACTGAGTGGGATATGATCAGCAAGAAATTCTTAAATCAATTTTATTTGGCCCAAACTACGGGGCATCTTCGGAGGCAAATTTCTACCTTTGATCAGTTGGATGTAGAGCTATTTCATGAAACGTGGGAGCATTACAAGACGCTTTTGCAAGCTTGTCCCCACCACAACTATTCTCCGGAGATGACTAACCAATTTTTCTTCGATGGATTATTAGACCATGGGAAACGAGAAGTAGAGATAGCGGCAGGAGGAGATTTTGGAGATTTGACAGCCACCGAGGCGAGACGGGTGTTGGAGAAGCAAAGCGAAAAATCTAGACAAACCAAATCTCGGCCTCGTAAAATGAAGGTTAATGAAATTTCTATCCCCGATCCTAATTTAGATGACGGCAAGTTAGTCAAGGCAAAGTGTCCAGAGATATTTGACGAGAAATTAGCTGCTTGGAAAGCCGAGTGGGCAAGCAAGGCCGCCGCACAGAAGAATACTGCAACATGCAACCAGTGCGGATTCCCCCAGCATTTAGCAGACGTGTGTCCAAACAACATAGTGCAGCAAGAAGACGTTAATGCAATTCAAAATTATACAAATCAAAAGAAGTACACTCCGCAGTGTGATAATCCTCTTTTCAAATGGGGCCCAGGAAGTCCGAATTACATGCCACCCGATCCGCAGTACCCGCCACCACATTCGCAAGCACCACCACTACAAAATAATTTTCAAGGGCAGGTATCTAATACGGCTCAACCAGATGATAAACTGATGGTTTGGCAGCAAAATCAAGTGGCCGAGACAATTAGCAATAGAGAGGGACTTACAAAGGTGAACGCAAAGATAGATGAACTCTCGAAGAAGGTGAACGGAATTGACCATCTTTCTAGAATAGTGCATGATCTAGCTAAAAACATGGAAAGGATGGATAGAACTATGGGACAACTAGCGGCTGACATTGCGAGGTCAAATAAGGAGAAGGACAAGTTTTTGAGTCAAGCAGAGCAAGCGTCGGCGATTCATGTCCTTCGCAGTGGGAAGAAGATCGACAATGGCATAGTGGACCAAGATGAGGAAATTGCTTCTAAACCAGTAGACAAGCTACATAA
Organism: Phtheirospermum japonicum; assembly: GCA_014905375.1. Classification (NCBI taxonomy): domain Eukaryota; kingdom Viridiplantae; phylum Streptophyta; class Magnoliopsida; order Lamiales; family Orobanchaceae; genus Phtheirospermum; species Phtheirospermum japonicum. The sequence goes on from BMAC01001355.1 coordinate 186,780, forward strand.
ATCCGCCAATAGGTATGTTCCTGAATCTATTCAAGGGACGATTCCGAACAACAGCCTTGCCAAAGATGAACCATCACTGCCGAAGCAATTAACGACGCAAATTAAGGATGCGGTTCCTTTTCCGATCCAGTTGCGTCTAGCGAAGGAGAACAAGAGGCTCATGGAGCTATACAACCTCTTGAAGAATGTCAATATCAATCTACCACTGTTGGAGGTAATCAAAACAATGCCCGCCGACGTTAAATTTTTTAAGGAACTTGCCTCGAGAGAGAGACATTTGGTGACGAATCAATACGTAACATTGCCGAAGGAAGTTAGTGCAGTTTTTAAGAAGCCATTACCACCCAAGGAACGCGATCCTGGAAGTTTCTGCATCACTATTTCATTGGCTAATGGACAACAAGCAATAGGAATGTTGGATCTTGGAGCAGGAGTAAATCTAATGCCGCATTCGCTTTATCAAGAATTTGATCTTGGACCACTAAAACCGACAACCATGCGACTACAATTGGTCGATCGCTCAATCCGGCTACCCTTGGGGATAGTTGAGGATGTTTTAGTACAAGTTGGAGAGCTCATAATTCCGGTTGATTTTGTGGTTATGGATATTGGCGAAGTACCGACTGAGAGCTGGGAGCATACCATTTTATTGGGGCGCCCATTTATGTCTACCTCCCATACTCTAATTGATGTTCACAAAGGGAGGATGACAATGACCGTTTTGGGTGAAACAGTGACGTTTTCTCTAAAAGATATTCACAACACTCCCTCCCCTGCCTTGCAAGATGATGATTCATTTGTTGACCCCATTACATCGTGCGTCCATGAGTTAAGAGAAATTGCAACTTTGAACAAATTGAGCAACGGGGACGACGCCGGGTTTTCTATCGAAAGAGGGGATACACTAGTTGATTCAAGCAAGGAGTACAATGAGTTTGAGGAAGAGATGCATTTGAGTGGGGAGAACTTGATCGAATTACTAGGCATTGACACGAGCGATATTATTGAAGAATTTCAAGTTAATTTAGATGTGGAGAGCATAGAAAATAAATTTGAGCAGAGGGTGGAGTTGAAGACACCAATAAATCACTTGAGGTACGATTCCCTCGACCCTAACGAAGAATTTTCATGCACAAAGAACAAGGGCGAGGCATATCTCAACGATTGGACGAGGAATAAGAAGAAAGCAAAAGAGGTTCGCACCAAGGAAGTCAAAAACTTGCAGTATGAGGTTGGGTAATTAGTACTGTATAATCACGAACGTAAGTATGACCCAGCTGATTTTGGAGCTGCATGGAGCAGGCCGTTCTTAATAAAATAATTAGACGAGTATGGAGTAGCCACATTATATGATAAGGTCGGAAAATCATCCTTTCAAATTCATAAGCATAGACTGAAACCTTATCAAGATGGATGAAAGAAGAATCGCGATCACGAGTTGGTGGAGTCCAGAGATCCACCGTACAGTTGGAATTAAACGAACGGAATAAGGTCGAGCAAACGACGTTAAAATTTGCGCTTCTCGGGAGGCAACCCGAGCGTTTTGTATCCTTTTTTGTATTTTATTTTCATTTTATTTATTGTTTTATTTTGGTTTTTATCTTTTTAGAACAAATGGAAGGACTCGAATGAGGAGAGTTGATCAAACAAGCGAAGAAAAGTCGACCCAAAATTTCGCCCGCGTCGAGCCGAGATTGCTCGCGTCGATCGACGCGGCGTCGACGCATCTGCCGAGAAATCATTTTCCGTAGCATTGATTGGGCTCGCGTTGATCGACGCAGCGTCGACGCGAGTCTCGTACCCGGCCCAGAACGTGTTTAAAACCGGATTTTAACCCACGAACCGACCCATATGCGTCTTGACCCGCGGCCAAACCCAGAAAATCACTCTAAAAACCGCCTAACCCCCTCTTTTCCTTCACTTTTTCAATTCCCAAACTCAATTTCTTCCTACCATTTTCACAAATTTTCTTTTTATTCAAATTCTTGCAACCAATTCACAACAATTCATCTCCCACATGCTACATTGCCCAGAAATTTGATCAACTTACTTACATACAATCCAATATCTCCAAAACAAGCTACGTAGGGTTTGGGCAATTTTCTAGACACAAGCCAATTCGAGTTTCAATCGACGAGGTACTTCGCTTATACTTATCTTGGGACCATATTACTTGTTGTTGGTTGTGTTGGGATAGCTTTGGTGCAAGAATTACTCAAGAATTTTGTTGGTTGAACACGCACGCCAAGTGTTCGACAAAATTTCCCAAAGAAGCAAAAGGTTTCTTTTTCAAGAATTTTCATTCCCGTTCCATTTCTTATTGATTGATAATGTCTTGAGCGGGAAAACGCAAAGATATTTCGGGAAAATACGGCACACCATTCCCGATTTACGATAAAAAGGAAGGGGACACTTTTAAGAGTATTCAAAAATGGGGTTTGCGACCCATCGAACTTTGAACATCAACGAAATTGAGGAGGAGGCCTCGAATGGCTCGGAACACCACACCGAACTTTCCCGCTATGTCGATGGCCTCGGTTATGGGTACTTCGCCCAAATGCTCCTTGTTTTGCATGTAATTGTTGTATTTTTCCTTATGTTTCTAATTAGGACTTTATATTGATTTTAGTAGTTTTTAATTGAGTTTCGTTAGGTTATACGTTTATTTTCTCGTTTTATTGTTTTTTGTGTTTCTTGTTAATTTTATATTTAATGTGGTTAAATGGTCCGGTTAGCTTGAGGTTTGTGGTAAATCATGGTTTTTTATGCTTTAAATTCACATTTTATAGGTGGAGGGATCGAGGCCCGAAAATCGAATCGAGTCGGCCCGAACCGAGCACTCCCGCGCACAGCTGCCGGCAAGCTGCCGAGCGTGTCCGCCCAGGCCTGCCGACGCTGGCCGACAGCTGCCAAGCGTGTCCGCCCAGGCCTGCCGACGCTGGCCGACAGCTGCCGAGCATGTCCGCCCAGGCCTGCCGACGATGGCCGAGCGCTGCCGGCCACGCCCGCCAAGTCCCGCGCGCGCCTGCCGAGACCCAGCGCCGAAGCTGCCGATGCCTGCCGAGACCCAGCGTCGAAGCTGCCGATACCTGCCGAGCGCTGTCGATCGACTACCGAGGGCTGGCTCGACTGCTTTCCAATGAGTGGACATCCTGCCGAGAGCAGTCGATCGACTGCCGAGCCAGTCGATCGACTGCGCGCATGCCTGCCGAGTGCAACCGAGAGCTGCCGAGTCCTGCGCGCATGCCTGCCAAGAGCTGCCGAGTCCTGCGCGCATGCCTGCCGACAGCTGCCGACCACGACCGAGCCAGCCCGCCCAGCGCCGAGCCATCTCGGCCCATGTCAAGCCACCTTGCAATTTTGCCAAGCCAATCGAGCCCAACTCGACCCAAATGGTTTATTTTGACCATTTTGGGTCAAATTTGGTCAATGCATGAAAATCCAAGCTCATATGGCATAATTGACCCATTTACCCCTAATTAACTTGTATAAATAGAACCTCTCTTTCATTTTGTAATACACCTCCTCCCAACCCAAGCTTGGGTTTGGGACTTAATTTCTCTCTCTAGATTTAATTTTCAAGCTTTGCCTTGGGTTTGTAAGCTCAAGAAGGATTCAAGTACTCCCTTGGATCTTTAATTCCTTGCAATTTCAATCAAGCTTTTGGATTCTCTCTTTAATTCTAGTAAACTTTCTTTTAATTTCTTGCTTTGTTCTTCATTTGTTTTATGACTTTTTGCCTTAGGTATTAGAAGTTGTGCTTGATCTTGTGAATTGGCTATGAATCCTAGTTGAGTGAGACATCTAGATCATAGATCAAGTCCTTGATTTGTTTAATTTCAAGTAATTTCATATGTTTCATGCATTTTTCTTCATTTCATGCTTTTTGTCTTAGCACCTTGAATTCATGATGAAACTTATGAATTGGCTATGGAATCTAGATGAGTGACACATCTAGATCATAGATCGGCTCTTGGATCGTCTTGAATTTGAGTTTTACATATGCTTTATTTTGAATTAAATTTTTGTGCTTTGTTTCATGCTTAATCCTAGATCTAGTCTTTGTTGCTTGTTATTTTCCTTAAAGTTTCAAACTTTCCCATCAATTTTCATTGCTCTTTCATTCCATGCTTTCAATTTATATTAATTTGCATTAATTAGGATTTTATGCATAGTTGTACCTTGTGCTTGCATGCTTGTACTCGGTGAAACATTGCATTTTCTTGCTTATTTTCATTATTGCTTTGAATTTCTATTTGAGGCATACGATGAGGCATTCTACCAACTTGCACTTTCATTTTCTAGCTTAGTTTGGATAGCTTAATTGCTTGTTTTCATTTCTCTTTTATTTTCCAAGTTTAAAACACATTGAATTCTTCAATCGAATCGTTCTCCGATAAAACCAAGCCAAATGAACTTTCAAATCTTTTGAACCACGAAAAACTACACTTCACTCCTCCTCGAATTTAGCGAGCTTATGCTCGAGTTTTTCTCTACTTTGGCAATCCGAAACGATGAGACGTTCACATGTAGGCTAGGTGGGGATGATGTTTTTATGAACGAGGAGATTTTTGGTAACATCTTTGGTTTCCTGACCGAGGGAACCACCCGGTGGGCATTCACGGCTTCGACTTAGCCTCTTTTTGGGGGATGATAACCGGGGGAAACACGGGCGATTGCAAGCGATTCCCTTGCACAAAGACTCAAGACGAAGCCTGAATCAAACTTTTATGCATCCCTTTTTAAAATATTTAATAAAGCATGTAAGTTTGCTCGCAAGAGTACGAGGAACTTATAGGATGATGAGTTTGACTCGAGTCGATTCTCTCGAGGACAACTATTCGGTCTTATCGGATATTTCTCTTTAATTCTCAAGGAAATAAATTATACATACAATTTGGGTTTTTTTTGAAGAATTTGAATTAACCATTATGAACTAAGCTATATTAAAGCTAAATCTAATTAAACTAATTATCTTGAAATAGATTATCAACTAAATTATTTAAATTAATTAACTAACTGAAAATTAAACTGGTGATTAACTAATTTTAAAAAATAAGTTAAATTAACTAAACCTAAAATAATTAACTAACTAATTTTGTCCCTACGGTTGCAATTTAATAACGGTTACTGTTACTACCAACCGTAGGACTAACAGTAGAACTAACAGTAGACTGAAGCGGTTAATTATCATGAACTAAGCCAACACTATAATCTTGCATGCATGAATGAACTTTAACGAAGTAGAACACCACACATCCAACATATAGCATAAAAACTAAAATTGAACTAAGATTAATAACTGAAAACGTTCAGCGAATCCAAACGATATGATTATGAACTAACTATTATCGAAAACTTGAGAACTAAGATTAAAACTACGAAACTAATTAAAGATTGTAGAAAACTTATTGTAGCTATTGGAAACTGAAAGTAGCTCGGCTATTCCGAAGGTTGAACGCAGCAAATCGGCGAGAAACGGTTGAACGACTTCGAACAGGCTCCGGAACTCGTCGTCGTCGATTCTTCATCTTGCTCTTCGATCCTTACATGTTGATGTTGTTTCTCCGTCTCCAAACCCTAGGATTATGCTATGGTAACTATTTAGGGTTCAAAAGCACGTTCATAATTCGGATTAATGAGTGGTTTATATAGAAATTGCGTATCTTGGGCCGCAAGTCACACAGGTCGGTTCCTGGGTCCGTCTACGGTTACAAGCAACCGTAGAACCAACCGTAATACTCTCTGAAGCCTCCTTACGGTGGTTCGTACGGTGAGAAATGTAATCGTAGAACTAACCGTAAGGCTCTCTGTCCATCTTGTACGGTGATATTCACTCAGGCTACTCACTGCTACTCACTGGCTTTTTGCATGAAAAAGTTTTGAATTGACGCTGCTTTTAAGGTTTTGCGAAATCAATTGCGTCCAAGTACTACTTTACAATATATAAATATATGTTTTGAAAAATTTATGCACTTATACACGCTCAAAAGACATGAACCTGAAATCAAACATAGTTAACTTCGACAGGCAAGCCATACAAAGAAAATTCAGCGCAAAAATAACAATCAATCACGTAAAATATTAGCTAAGATAAACTCACGAAAATTTTAAATTTTGCACAATTTTCAATTATAAATCACAAATCAACCATCCCCCCCCCTAAAAACTTGGCAATCTCCCGATTGTCATAAATATAAAAGAAAATAAGAGTAAGGGAGTTAAGAAAACATCCCTGAAAATTTGAAAGTCGAGT
>BMAC01001355.1:193210-221775 GCA_014905375.1 Phtheirospermum japonicum
AAAAGGGGTGGGGTTTTCTCTTGATTGAATACAGAAAAAGCGACCTAAAGAAATTTGATTATAATTCAATTCGTGACGTTTGAAGAAAGGAAGGATCCCAAAGAATCGACCCAAAAAACCAAACTCTGCAAACTCCTGGTTGCCATAAATATAAAGAAAATAAGCGCAAGGGAGATAATAAAACATCACTGAAAATTTGATAGTCAAGTCTCTCCAAAAATGCTTGTGCAATTATCCTTCGTATTAGACCCCGTGATTGAATTGTCTTGACCAAACCTAAAAACAAGCAAAACAAAACAAATAATGACGATTGCGATCAATTACTGCGGCTAGCGGTATGTTTAGTGGTTGATTGTCATTGTTAACGCCTCGAGTGGAACTAGCAGTAAGGCCTTGCAGTAGCGAGTTACCGCTATATAGCCGTTAGTTGTCCACAATAAGCGATTTATCGTATTTTCTGCACATCAACACACACATAAACGTAACACGGCAATTGACACAATATAAAAGATAGAAACAAAATAAAAGAAAATAAAGAAAAGAAAACTAAATAACGCTTGGGTTGCCTCCCAAGAAGCGCTTGTTTAACGTCGAAAGCTTGACGCAATTTTTCGTCCTTTTAATTACATCAGTTCGGTGGATCTCCAAACCCCACTGACTTACGATATTTGTCCTTCTTTCCTCCATTGTGATAAGGTCTCAGTCTATGTTTGTGAACTTGAAAAGATGAATTTCCGACCTCATCATACAACGTGACTCCATATTCGTCCATATCTTTTATCAAGAACGGTGCTGAAACTTAACTATCCACTATACATATTTAATTTTTATTTTTATTTTAAGATTTTAAAGAAAAATTTTTAATTTTTGTTGGGCTAGGGCCCAGTTGGCTCAACCCCTCCCTGTCTCTGGTAGTAGGTGCGCATGACCCGGCGTATATAGACGCACAACTAGGTGTTTTATGTCAGGATCGTGCATCTCAATAGAATGTCAACCAGAGCAGAAATACGACCGTGTGTCTCAACATAATGGCGAACAGAGAAGAAGCACAACCATGCACACGGGTATTTCAATTGTGCGTGTCGATTGATTTCAAGTGACAGGCCAAAACCCATGATCATGGTCATCGAAGAAGTCATGAAGTCTTATTAAAGACTCGTTAACATCCATAACTCATATCATATCAGATAGATATGCAAGAAGGGAGTCTTAAAAGCATACGAAGAATAGGAACACCATTCATCCGCCCGTGAGGCAAATTGATGATGAGAATCTAAGTCGAATCCATGGATTTGTGGCAGTTCTATTTATATATTCATGCTTTATTTATTATCTTTATGATGAGTTAACTAAAAGCTTTAATTTCGAGACATGTGAGTAGATTACTGACTATCGTTTCATTATATTTCTTTGAGTTTAATATTATAACACTTATTTGAATATCTTATTTGAATGCTTGTTTTAGCAATTGATACTGGTTTCACATATCTTGCAATATCATCTTGAAAAGTGCATATAGAATATTTGGCTCACAAGAATTTAACATAAATAATTGTGTAGCTAAGAGGTGTATGGATAGTCATGAGAGCTTGAGTCTTTTGTGCTTACGGGAGTTGAGTTTCATTTAAAAGCTTAGAGTCCTCTTTGTGTTATTTATTCTACAATTCTAGATATCTCAAGAGAGAAGATAGATGAATTTGAGGTTACTTTATACGTAGCTTTTAAACTTAAGTATAAAGGATTTTATCGATGCATAATATGAATTTGATAGAACAAATTAATAAGCAATTAGACAAAAAATAGGAGTAGACACGATTGGTTCACCTCAATTTGAGGTTACGTCATACAAAAGAAATTCACTATATTATTATGTCTTTTTTTTTTCACACACACAACTCGTTACAATGATATCACTATAAATAGGCTACCATACGAGTACATAATATTGGGCCTAAACCTAACTCATTCCCAAAATCCCTTTTAACCCACACCAGACGGGCCAACATAGATAAAGCCCAGTCCCGTCTCCCGCCCGCTGACCTGGCAGCGGGACCCCCGACTCGGGGGCGCTGCCCCCAAACCGGTTCATATCTCGATTCTCCTAAGCTCACGTGGGCATCCCCGGTGTGAGAAATAAGATTTTTCGAAATATTTACCAACTCCAACAAGTAAACATGACTTATGTGATAATGAGAAGTCATTAATCGAAACTACTATCTTCAAATCTATTCATCCACTATTTTTCTCCTAGTATTTTCTAGTTTTTCTTAATTTAGTTTAACTGTTATTTTAATTTTAGTTAGTTTAATTAATCATCAATCCTTTATTCATTTTATAAATAAAATCATATCTACTACGAGAAATGTGTAAAGAATGTGTGGCAAATGTGTCGTACATTCAATGTTAGATATTAAATGAAAGTTTTAATATCTTATTTACGGTTTAAGTAATTAATGCTTATTTGATAAGTTCATATCACTTAAATCATTAAATACCATTTTTCTCCCTAGAGCATTTCCAATGTAATTATGTTGAAAGCAAAAAATTTGACACATAGCAAAAAAATAATTATGTGGTATTTTAAATACTTGATATTATTAAGAGCAATTTTAAATATTAGACATTACTTTTGACATTATCTAGAATTAACGTAGATTTGTCCTTATTTTATTAGCTTTTTAATTCATTTTTCTATTTGTTTTGGTATAAGTTGGACGATTTAAGCATTAATTTCGTATTTTATAGTTCCATCTTATTTTACCGCATTTTAATCGTAATTGATACAAATAGGTGATATTTCGTTGTTTTTCACCTTACAGCTAAGTAACCGGAAGAGTTCAGCACGTAATAGACGAAGTTCGATGTTCAAGAATAGGAGAACGAGATTCCCGGTGAACGAGTTGCAAAAAGATCGAGAAATTGAGACGGACTGTCTGTCGCGTCGATCGACGCGAGCCACCGCCCGCGGCGATCGACGCACAACCGACGCAATATTTTGAAGCGTCGATTGAAGAGGCGTCGGTCGACGCAAGGTCGACGCAACTTTCTGAAGCGTCGATCCAAGCACGCGTCAGTCGACGCACACACCCAGGCCGCGTTGACGCCGAGAGACAGCCTGCGTCGATCGACGCACCGTCGATGCGACGGCCCAGAATTCGGATTTTAGGGTTTCTTGTGCTCCAAGACTTGCAATATCTATATAAACCCTCCATATTTCGGATTTTTGGACATATACACGACTACCTAGGGTTCCTTAGCTTACAATAACAATAATCCCACATCTCATAACGAGATTTGAAGACGGAGATCAAGGATCGAAGAAAAACACGTTCAAAATATCGAATTCGCATTCGGGATTCAATCTTCGCCCAAGATCGGCGTGCAACTCCGGAATAGCTGGAGCTTTTTACTGCTTTTTTTAGTTTCAATAAGTACTCTAAACTCTTAGTTAATTTCGTAGTTAATTCTAGTTTTAATAATTAGTTTAATCGTTTCATGCTTGAATCTTGGATATTGGATATTGGATTACTTTAGTTTATTTATGCGATTGATTTATGCTTAGTTATTCGTTCTTAGATTCATATGATACATTGCTTAGTGATAATTTTTTATGTTCATACTCTTAGATTCGTTAATTAGGTTTAGTTCATGGTTACGTTTTATTGATAATTTAGTTATTGCTCGTAGTTGATAATATAGTTTAGAATAATTAGTTTAAATATCCTTAGTTTAATTACTGTTTTAGTTCATAATGATCAATTCAATCTCTTTAAAACCCCAAATGTACATGTATTTTATTCGTAATTGAGAAAAACATTCGAAAGACCGAATAGTTGTTTCCTCGAGAGATACTACTCGAGTCAAACTCATCACCCTACAAGTACCTCGTACTCTTGCGAGAAAACTGACGTGCTTTTAAATTAATTTATTAAAAAGGGGTGCACAAAAGTTTGGTTCAAAATTTTGGCGCCGTTGCTTGGGAGGCAACGAGTAGGAATTTAAAGATGTTTTTCGTTTTATTTTCTTTTTAATTTATTAGTTTATTTTTACTTTCGCACTTGGTTTTTGCCATTTGGTACTTTGACGTGTTGTTAAGTTTATGCAAGGAAGGCGATCACTTCAACGCGACCTTGCACCTTTTATTGACAACATCCACCGTTCAAATCCACCAAGACCAAAAACCGTTTTTATTCCCGAGAACGATTCGTCAGCAGCAACTGATTTTATTTGCGACCAAGTTCCCAACACAATGTTAGGAGCACATTCAATTCGAAACGGCGATTCGCCACCAAGATCACCTCCACGCCCAATTCAAAATGGGTATGGGAGTGAGCCAATCGTGTTGCAAGGACAACCACTACCGCGAGCTTACTGGGCTAATTACCAGCAAGACATGGAAAACATGATAGACGAAGGAGTCCAGCAGCACAACGTGATCAATCACCAACCCAACATGGCGAATATGAGACCAAATGAAGAGATGAACAACAACGCTATTCGCCAACACAACATCGAGAACGTGGCATTTAGGAATGGGGATGTTTTGCAGCGAAACGCTTATGTTAACAATCAAAGGCATGTGAACGAGTGGTTGGCGAATCAGGATCATGGTTACGAGTAAAACAATTTCGAAAGAAGATACGAGCGCGAGAACCATTACGCATATGACGACCACTATGAGAGAGCCAATGACCGAGTTAGGGAGCCAAGGGGAGATCGAGCACCTAGACAGCGTGATTTGGCGCGACCAAAGGTTGTACCTTTTCGGTCAGCAATTGTGCTGGGACCAACCGCAAGGGAGGTGGAGATCAAACCGCACCAACTTAATTTACTCCCAACTTTCCACGGAAGTGCTCATGAAGACCCTTTGGCATTTTTGAATTATTTTGTAGATGAAGTTGGAAGATTTGTGGTTCATGGCCTTAATCAAGAAGAGGTAAAAATGATTTGTTTCCCATATAGCATGAAGGACAAGGCGAAATCATGGTTACTATCCCTAGAGCCTGGTTCGTTGACTGACTGGGATATGATCAGTGAGAAATTCTTAAATCAATACTATTCGGCCCAAACTACGGGGCATCTTCGGCGGAAAATTGCTACTTTTGAGTAGTTGGAGGGAGAGCAATTTCATGAAACTTGGGAACATTACAAGACGCTTTTGAAGGCTTGCCCCTACCACTCCGGAGATAACTAACCAGTTTTTTTTCGATGGTTTCTTCGATGATCCTCCATAATAGATATTATAAGTTCAAAGAAATGAGAATGCAACTTATACCCGTGGTCACATCATATCTTTATGGGTATCATGATTTATACACACACACGAAAGTGATTGCTTGTCATTCATTGCCAAGGGAAATGACTTTAAACCATGAAATGCATTTGCAATTAAATTGAAATGCTCAATTTATTGATTGAAAAAAATCCAATGGGTGTGGTATAACCGTCTAAGTGAATACATGAATGTAATAATATAATATATGCCCATGTGTATTTATAAAGAAAATAAGTTCTGAATTTGCAATTGTAACTATATATATGTCAATGATATGAACATAAAATGCACTTTTAATGAAATAAGAGAAATCGCTAGCTACTTGAATTTTTAGTTTGAAATAATGAATCATGGAAAAACTCGATCATACTAAAGCTTTAAACTAACACACGAGTTTGTGGAAATACTATATTCTACAGTCTGCATAAATCCAAAGGATGATCAGGCGATTAAATATGAACAAGTGCAATATGTTAGCACTCATATGATTGGTCGAAATGATGATATAAGAAAAGATTCATTTCGTCAGGGAAATAGCAAAGATTCGGCAAGAGCTGAAATTCTCTACCTATGTGCACTATGGTACTATTACCAATACACTTGACTAAACATTACTTTTTCAATGACTTATTATCTTGATTCAACTGAAAAAAGCGCAATGTCATTTGAATGGAATCAAAATATATTTTGACACATAAAAGAAACCATTGGCGTGGGTTCATTTTTCCTATTTCATAAATATAATTAGGAATATCGGTGGTCTTGTAATCCTAAGAAAAGTATTGAGCTTACTTCCTACCCCAAAACACAAATATTACTGTTGATGTTGGTTACTTATCTGATCCACGTAAAGTGACCATTATCATACAAGTAGTAGTTCGTGAGTATTTATGATAAATGTTATAACCATACATATCTCAGAGAATATTGGTTTGAACTATATCACTGAAGAACTCGCTTATAGTTATAAAGATAATGCAAGTTGCAACGAACAAATGAAAGTAAGTTATATGAAAGATGATAATACGAAGCATATCACCTCAATTCAACCAGCAATTATGAACTTTCTCAGGAGTCAAGTAAATTGAGAGAGATGAGACTTTTAGAGCTCGATTGATAGATGATATATCACTTTTAAAGTTCTCTTGATAGATATACATATCAGAGAGAGGTGCGGACTTTAGTAGAAATCTCAACATATGTATGTTGTACTCAAATACCTTCGATCAAGTTTTATTTTTTCTATTGAGTTTTGTTAGAAAAGTTTTAACGAAACAATAATGAAATGTCATTTTATTATTTAATTTGACACAAAAGAGAGTGTAAAAAAACAATTAATTTACATTTGCCAATAAATAACTAATAAAAATAACTTAAAATCTATTATCATAATATATTATAAAAGGCAAAGACTTGTATTAGGTCAGATTGACGGGTCATGACCCGTTAGGCCATCTGACCCGATACTCTAATGTATTGGTTTTTGAAATATGATGTATTGATTTTTGTATTCAAAGGTATTGTTTTTTAATAATAATCTGACCCGTGTTATGATGTATTGATTTTTGTATTAGTATTATGATGATAGAGCCGCGAGACGTTTTTCGTACCACATTAGACTTGGGGGACTTTTTATGTCGCGACACTTAAATGGTTAGACGGGATGGAACGGCCAACCCAATGAACCTATAACCCATTTTAACAGCTACATTGGGTTAAATTAGGGCAACCCACTTGGGGGCACTAAATATGTGGATGCACATGCACGTAGCAGAGACAATAGAATTAACTCTAACCGATGGCAATGGCACGCGTGCAAGTCCTCGTTATCTCCAAAGGCCGCATGCTTTCCGCCACCGTTATCTGCCGCCCGCCGCCTTCTCCGCCTCCATCCTGTATCCTCTCTCCCCAATTCACCTCCGCTGGAGACGTCAAGTTTTCGTTTTTGGGTACTGTTACGGACTCGCCGTGGACTGCGAAAGTTCCTAATTGGCCTGTTTCTATGAAGAGCTCTGGTTTGAAAGGTGCTACTAAGGACCAAAAGATAGATCGCTACTTCAAAACCGTGGTGGATTTAATTGATGTCAGGTTTGTTTTTCTTTGCCTTTATTTATTTTTTTTTTTGCTGGGATAATTTTGCTGCTGAATAGTTAATATCTTTTTCTACCCCAAAATTTCCAAATAAAAGATTAAAATTACATTCAATAGCGTTATAGCCTATCAGATCCTACCCAACTGAAGTGTTTTTTCCCCTACTTTATGCAATGGATTGAGGGGAACTTAAAAAAATAAAGTGCAGCAATTGACCCAGAAGAGAAATAATTCTTGCGTTAAAAGTCCGAACGAGAAAAGGGATAAGCAGAAAAAAANATTTTCGATCCTCAATTTGATAATCAAAAGTCAAATTGCAAAAACCCTCAGAATAAAACTATAAGTAACTTTGAGAAATTATAATTTCTTTCTTTCTTTCTTTTATTTTTTGTCAAGTTTCGTAACATTGGAGTATTCTTGGTTGAAGAAAATTGGAAATAAGGATAAAGAGGCTAAACTGATCGATTTTTCCTCCCATTTCTTTAGTTGCTGATTAAGATTTTTCATATATGTAAATGATAAAATAAAAATAAATGAAGAAGTACAAAGGAGATTTTTTTTTCCCCCTGAAATGGAGAGACGATGGAAGTTCGTCTTTTTTTCTTTTTGGAATGGAGCAGCTACGGTGGAAGGGTTTGATTTGGGGGAACAATTAGGACAAAATAGTGAGGGGCAAGTTTAAAATCAAGTAACTGGACCAAGGATAAATAGCATTTTCCAGTAATATATTAAGCTGCCTTTTCCCAAAAAATAAATAAAACCCATATTTTTCACGTGAAAGGTCATACTTTTCATAACAATTGTTTACACTGATTACATTGTTTGAAAAAGTAGGACTTTTCACTTTCAAAGTATGCCTTCTTGCTTGAAATGTATTAGTGCTGCGTGCAAGATGGTCTCAATGTCGTTTGTGCGTTTATTTTATTGGCCCTAATGGATAAAAGCCAACATGGAGAAATCTTAAGGTTTGGGTCTTGTCGGGCGGAGATGGATGTGATTTTCCAAAAATAAAGATCTTCTACTAAGACTGAATTGAGATTAACTGAATCTAGTCCTGTTTACTCTTTTGCTTCCCCCAATGATTTGTTAATGGGATTTTTTATTTTGTTATCATCCAGGAAGTCGGTGGAGAAAAAGCTGGGCATTGTCTTGCACAAGTGCAGCAGAATAATGAAACAGTTGAAACAGGTCTATCTTCAGCTACTCATCAACTGGAAAGGTATCAGCAACTGTTTAGTAACTGATAAGGTTATTCTACTCTCCCCAGATATAATTTCTCTTGACTATGCAAATAAAGTCTTCATGGATTTACCATCAAACCCTAACCTCTCGTCTTACAACACTCTGATCAAGCGTTCAATCGGCAAATCTGACAAAATCGCGGCCTCTGCTTACAATAGAATGCGCAATGTTGATAATATATCACCAGATAGATTCACTTTGGCAGTTTTGCTCAAGAGTTTCGCATCCTTTGATCAGTTAGAAAGTGGCAAAACGGTGCATAGCCATGTTATCAAGCTGGGATTCGTTTCCGATACGTTTGTTATGAACTCCCTTTTGGACTTTTATTTTAAATTTGTACAAGGCCACCTTGGCCTCGGAGTTGTTAGAAAGTTGTTCGAAGAAATGCCTGAGAGAGATATCGTTTCTTGGAACGCCATGATATCAGGTTTAGTATACAAGAGATTGTGTTATGAAGCTCTTTTGGTGTTTGATGATATGTTGATATCAGCCGACCACCAATGCAAACCCGACGAGACTACCTTGATTAATATGGTCAACGCATGCTCACACGAGCATTTTATCGAGCAGGGGAAATGGTTAGACGCATACATCAAGGAAAACAAGTTGGCATTGTCAGTTCCGTTAGGCAATGCTTTGATAGAAATGTTTTTAAGTTTTGAGGACCTTGGTAACGCGAAGATGGTGTTCAAGAGTATGTCTAAGAGATGTACACGCACTTGGCAAATGATGATGTCAGGATTGGTCAGCAATGGGTTTTTCAAAGAAGCATTAGTGCTATTTGATACCATGTGTTGTTCAGAAGAAGAAGGTGGTCTAAAACCCAATGCTGATATTTTCAGTTCGGTTCTCACAGTTTTCATTAATGATGAGAGGCTGGTGGGAGATGGGAAAATGCTATTTTGGGTAATTCATAAAATTGTGCATGGGTTTGGGGTTAAGCCAAATAGGGAGCACTATGATCTCATGATCATGATTCTTAGCCGAGCTGGATGGGTAGAAGCGGCCATGATGCTTGCAGAGAGTTTGCCTTGGGAACCCTATTCTGTAGTTTGGGCACATGTGCTCTATGCATGTCAAGTTCATGGGAATGAGAATTTGCTGGATTCGTGGATCAGAAAGATCGACGATGTAAATTCTATAAAGGTTCATCCACCATCCCATTTTATGAAGTGTACTATCAAATCGTACATGATTGTCATCTTTTGGCGAATACCTAATAACGATGTGAGTTATGCCAAGTTAATGGTGGAGTCGTTGCTTAGAAAGTTACCTGATAAAAAACTTGTTCGTGAGCTCAAGATGGTTCTGAAGTCTAATGTAATAATTAATTCAACACCTGATGAAGATCGACGAATTGACTATGGCAAATTAGTCCATGCACGTGAAACTCTTCCCCCACACAAAGATGATGATGATGTCTATGAAGTTGTAGAAAGTTTAGATAGACAATTGTTGGATGTACATGATCAGATGATCAGTATCATCGATGATCCTTGCCAACTAGATATATAGTTTTGATGATTGGTAACTTAATTAGTTTGATTTATTGTTGAGTTATTGTCCCGTGGAGGAGAGGAAGAAAACATGGATTGATGCATCAAAACCGCGGCTCTAAATGTTGGCATAATTTTGCTTCGGAAAATGGAATATTATATATATATATATATATATATATATATATATATATATATATATATATATATATATATACTAGTTTAACACTCGTGTATTACACGGGATTTTTTTAAAAAATAAAATATAAAAAATATTTGTGAGAATTATAAAGTTTTAAATTTAAAATAAAAATTGAAAAGATTATATGTCCAAGCAAAGCATACGAAGAAGACACATAGTTTAAGATGATTTTGCATTAATATATAATTGTTTAACACTCATATATTACACGGGACTTATCAAAAGATAAATATAAAAAATATTTGTGATGATTACATAATTTTAAATTTAAAATAATGGATTCTCAACAAGTGTCATGTATATGTCTAATCTATTTAATTATTATAAATATTAAATAATTTTGTATTTGATGTTTAAATTAAATTCATTAATAAAATACTTACAAAAATTCAAAATGTGTCACATTCTAAACCCCTGTGTAATATCTATTTTATTAATTATTATTATCAAATCATTATATATATTAATGATTAGAATAAATTCGTTAATAATTATTAGTTACATATATTGAGATATTTAAAAGATACCATACTCTCAACCGTGTCGCATTGTATTGTTGTTTAATTAATGTTTATTAATTATTAATATATAATTTAATATTTTGTGTTTAGATTGAATATATTACTAATATTTAATATTTAGTTACATATTTAAATTATTGTAAATAACTCATATTTTACCTATATAGAATGTTTGAAACTCCAAAACTAAAATTATTTTAAATTTTATTATGAATAATACTTATTTAATTATTTTCATAAAAAAATTTGTTTTGTAATTAAAATTATTTCATATGTAGTTCGTCTTTTAATTAAAATAACTAATTTGAATCTTATATATATATATATATATATATATATATATATATATATATATATATATATATATATATATATATATATAATTTTAATTAAAAAAATATTATGAAAATAATTAAATAAGTTTTATTGATAATAGGATTTAAATAATTTTATTTTTGGAGTGTCAAATATTATATATAGGTAAAATATGAGTTATTTACAATAATATAAGTATGTAACTAAATATTAGTACCATTCAATCTAAACACAAAAAATATTAAATTATACACTAATAATTAATAAACATTGATTAGATATCAGTACAATGCGATACGGGGTGAGAGTATGACATTTTTTGAATATCTCAACGTATGTAACTAATAATTTTTAACGAATCTAAATATTAATATATAAAATAATTTAATAATAATAATAATTAATAAAATAGATATTAGACACGGGTTTAGAATGTGACGCCTTTTGAGTTTTTGTAAGTATATAAATAAGATTATTAATGAATTTAATTAAAACATCAAATATAAGATTATTTAATATTTATAATAACTAATAAGTAGATTAGACATGTACAAGGCACGGGTTGATAATACATTATTTTAGTTTTTTTATTTTAAATTTAAAATCCAGTAATTATCACAAATATTTTTTATATTTATCTTTTGATAAGTCTCATGTAACACAAGATATTAAACAAGTATATATTAATGCAATTCTCCTAATCTATGTGTTTGTTTCGTATGTTTCGTTTGGATAATAAAAAAATTTGGTGCTTCGGTTGCTTATGTGTCATCCGAGCCTAATATATATCTAATTTAATATTTTTTTTTATTTAATATTGCCTAATTCAATTTTTTATTATTATTATATTTAGCCTAATTTAATAGTTTTCTTTTATTATATTTTGTATAATTCAACAATTTTCTTTTATACTCCTAATATAAAGATATAAATAAGTCATATATAATTAGTAAAAAAATCTAAATTAATTATTTTAATTAAAAAGACAAATTACATTTGAAATAACTTTAATTATAAAAAAAAACTTATTCATAAAAATAATTAAATAAATTGTATTTATAATAAAAGTTGAAATAATTTATTTTTGAAATTTTAAACATTCTGTATAGGTAAATTATGATATATTTGCAATAATTGGAGTATGTAACTAAATATTAGTAATGAGTTCAATCTAAATATAAAAATAAATAAATTATAAAATAATTAATTAATATTTATTAGAAATGACACAATACGAGAATGCTTTAGATTATGACACCTTTTGAATTTTAAATCTAAAATAAAAAATTAAAATAATATATTCTCAACCCGTGTCTTATACATGTCTAATCTATTTATTAATTATTAAAAATATTAAATAACTTTGTATTTGATGTTTAAATTGTATTATTTAATTATCTTAGTTCCATGCTTACATAAATTCAAAAGGTTTTACATTCTAAACTCATATCTATTTCATTAATTATTATTATTAAACTATTTTATATATTAATATTTAGAATAAATTCATTAATAATTATTAGTTACATACTTTGAGATATTAAAAAAATGTCGTGCTCTCACCCCATATCGCATTGTACTGGTGTCTAATCAATGTTTATTAATTATTAGTATATAATTTAATATTTTTATGTTTAGATTGAATTCATTACTAGTATTTAGTTACACACGTAGATTATTATAAATAAATCATGTTTTACCTATATAGAATATTTGAAACTCCAAAAATAAAATTATTTAAATTCTATTACTAACAAAACTTATTTAATTATTTTCATAATATTTTTTTAATTAAAACTATTTCATATATTGTTTGTCTTTTAATTGAATAACTAATTTAGATTTTATCTACTAATTATATATGACTTGTTTATATTTTTATATTAGGATAATCAAAGGAAAATACTAAATAAAGCAAAATATAGTAAAATAATTAAATTAGGTAAGATACAATAATAAAAAAAGTATTAAATTAGGTAAATGTTAGGTTCAGATGACACATAAGCAAACGAAGCACCATAATTTTTTATTTGTCAAACGAAGCATACGAAGAAAACACACATGAGTTATTCTAATGCTAGTTGGATTACTAGCATAAGTGATCGAAAACTTACTAGTGCTTGGGTGTTTTTGCTTGGTGGTGGTGTAGTGTCTTGGACTTTGAAAAAAATAGACAGTGATTACACATTCCACCATGGTAAATTTGTTGCTTTATCTTCACTTTGTACGGAGGTAGAGTGGTGAAAGATTTATTACTCGATGTAGACTTATGACCTCGTTTAATGCTTCCAATAATTGTATATTGTGATAGTGAGACTATTATGTCTAGGGCATTGAATAAAGTATACAATGGAATATATAGACATATAAGCCTAAGACACGTATTTGCTAGAGAAATGCTTAAATATGATGTTGTCATTATTGTGTTCGTAAGAACTTATAAAAAATTAGCGGGTCCATTCACTAAATCTCTAGTGAGGGACTTAGTGAATTCAACAACATTATGAATGGGATTAAAACCCATAATCTTTAATCACTAGTGATGGTAACCCAACCTTCGTTTAGTACCATTCTTAGATTGGAAGGTTTAAATTGTAAGAACAAGTTATATAATGATTGTGAGCACCTAAATATGTGACCATTCCATGTATAAGGTGGTTATTTTATTACTCTTAAGTGAGTAGGTTGAGTATTAACACTTAATGAATTTATTTAATAGTGTTTTATTTATTTGGTTAAATCTAAAATAAAAAACTGAAATGATGTGTTCTCAACCCGTGCTTTATTCAATTTATTAATTATTATAATTATTAATTTATATTATATTTTATATTTAGATTAAATTCGTTGATAATTATATTTACATACTTATAAAAACCTAGAAAATGCCACATTTTCAAACCGTCTATAATCAATATTAATTAGTTATTATTAACTCATTTTATATTTTTTATGTTCAGATTAATTTTGTTAATAATTATAGTTACATACTTTGAAAAATTGAAAAGGTGTCGTACTCTCAAACCTTCTCGCATTATGCCATTGTCTAATAAATATTAATTAGTTATTATTATATAATATTATTTTTTTTATTTAGATTGAATTCATTATTAATATTTATTTACATATTCCAATTATTACAAATATATCGTAATTTACCTATACAAAATATTTAAAATTTTAAAAATAAATTATTTCAACTATATAAATACAATTTATTTAATTATTTTCATAAATAAGTTTTTTTTTTTTGTAATTAAAGTTATTTCATATGTAATTTGTCTTTCAATTAAAAGACTTTTTCTACTAATTATATATGACTTATTTATATTTTTATATTAGGGGTATAAAAGAAAATTATTGAATTAGATAAAGTATAATAAAAGATAACTATTAAATTAGGCTAAATATAATAAAATGAAAATATTAAATTAGGCAAGACACAATAAAAGAAAAATATTAAATTAGGTATATATTAGGCTCGGATAATACATAACATAAGCAACCGAAACATTATATTGGGTATATATTAGACTCGAATA
This sequence comes from Phtheirospermum japonicum, assembly GCA_014905375.1. Lineage (NCBI taxonomy): Eukaryota > Viridiplantae > Streptophyta > Magnoliopsida > Lamiales > Orobanchaceae > Phtheirospermum > Phtheirospermum japonicum. The sequence continues at coordinate 207,895 of BMAC01001355.1, forward strand.
ACACATAAGCGACCGAAGCACCAAATCTTTTTATTATCCAAGCATAGCATACGAAACAGACACATAGATTAGGATGATTTTGTATTAATATATACTTTTTTAACACCCTGTATTACACGAGACTTACTAAAAGATAAATATAAAAAAATATTTGTGATGATTACAAAATTTTAAATCTTAAATTAAAAATTAAAATAATTTATTTTTAATCCGTACCTTGTACATGTCTAATCTATTTATTAATTATTATAAATATTAAATAATTTTTTATTTATTTTTATATTAAATTCACTAATAATCTTAGTTACATACTTACAAAAGTTCAAAAGACGACACATTCTAAATCCATGTCTAATATCTTTTTATTAATTATTATTATTAAATTATTTTATATATTAGTGTTTAGAATAAATTTATTAAGAATTATTAGTTATATACTTTGAGATATTCAAAAGGTGTCATACTCTCAACCCGCGTCACATTGTACTGGTGTCTAATCAATATTTATTAATTATTAGTATATAATTTAATATTTTTATGTTTAGATTGAATACATTACTAATATTTAGTTACATACTTAGATTATTGTAAATAACTCATGTTTTACCTATATGGAATACTAGTTTAACACCCGTGTATTACACGAGATTTATAAAAAATTAGATATAAAAAATATTTGCGAAAGTTACAAAGTTCTAAATTTAAAATAAATAATTGAAAGGATGTGTTCTCAACTCGTGCCCTGTTCAATTTATTATTTATTATAATTATTAATTAATATTATATTTTAATATTTAAATTAAATTCGTTAATAATTATATTTACATACTTATAAAAATTTAAAAGATGTCATATTCTCAACCCGTCTCTAATCTATATTAATTAATTATTATTAACTCATTTTATATTTTTATGTTTAGATTAATTTTGTTAATAATTATAGTTACATACTTTGAAGTTTTCAAAAGGTGTCATTCTCTTAAGCCTTCTCGTATTATGTCATTGTCTAATAAATATTAAAGAATTATTATTATATAATTTTATTTTTTTTATATTTAGATTGAATTCATTACTAATACTTAGTCACATACTTCAATTATTGCAAATATATTATAATTTACCTATATAAAATATTTATAATTTAAAAAATAAATTATTTTCAACTTTTATTATAAATACAAATTATTTAATTATTTTCATAAATAAGTTTTTTTTTGTAATTAAAATTATTTCATATGTAATTTATCTTTTAATTAATATAATTAATTTAGATTTTTTTCTACTAATTATATATGACTTATTTATATTTTTATATTAGGATTATAAAAGAACATTCTTGAATTAGATAAAATATAATAAAAAAAACTATTAAGTTAAGCTAAATATAATAAAAAGGAAATATTAAATTAGGTAAGATACAATGAAAGAAAAATATTAAATTAGGTATATATTAGGTTCGGATGACACATAAACAACCGAAGCACCAGATGTTTTTATTATCCAAGCGAAACATACAAAGTAAACACATATATTAGGAGGATTTTGCATTAATATATACTTATTTAACACTCGTGTATAACCTTATCAAAAGATAAATATAAAAAATATTTGTGATAATTAATGAATTTTTAAATCTAAAATAAAAAATTAAAATAATGTATACTCAACCAGTGCATTGTAAATGTCTAGTCTATTTATTAATTATTATAAATATTAAGTAATTTTGTATTTTATTTTTAAATTATTTTCATTAATAATCCTAGTTACGTACTTACAAAAATTCAAAAGGCGTCACATTCTAAACCCGTATCTAATATCTATTAATTATTATTATTAATATTAATATTATTATTATTATTAAATTATTTTATATATTAATGTTTAGAATAAATTCATTAATAATTAATAGTAACATACTTTGAGATATTTAAAAGATTCTATACTCTCAACCCGTGTCGCTTTGTACTGATGTCTAAGGTTTATTAATTATTAGTATATAATTATATTTAAATTGAATACATTACTAATATTTGGTTATGTAATTAGATTATTGTAAATAACTCATATTTTACCTTTATAGAATATTTGAACTTCAAAATTAAATTATTTTAAATTATATTATCAATAAAACTTATTAATTATTTTAATAATAAAGTTTTTTTTGTAATTAAAACTATTTCATATGTAGTTTGTCTTTTAATTAAAATAACTAATTTAGATCTTATCTACTAATTATATATGACTTTCTTATATTTTTATATTAGCAGAATCAAAGGAAAGTATTAAATGAGGAAAGAATAATAAAAGAAATTAAATTAGGTAAGATACAATAAAAAGAAAAGTATTAAATTTGATAAATATTAGACTCGGATGACACATAAGCAAACGAAGCACAAGAATTGTTTGTTTATCAAACGAAGCATACACATGATTAGGAGTATTTTGCATTAATACCTGTATAGAATTTACATCGTCGATCTTTCTGATCCACGAATCCAGCAAATTCTCATTCCCATGAACTTGACATGCATAGAGCACACGTGCCCAAACCATAGAATCAGGTCCCCAAGGCGAACTCTCTGCAAGCATCATGGCCGCTTCTACACAGCTAAGAATCCTAATCAGGATATTATAGTGCCTCTGATTTGGCTTAACCCCAAACCCATGCACAATTTTATGAATGACCCTAAATAGTATTTTTCCCATCTCCCACCAGCCGCTCGTCATTAATGAAAGCTACGAGAACCGAACTGAAAATATCAGCATTGGGTTTTAGACCACCTTCTTCTTCTGAACAACAACAACACATGGTATCAAATAGCACTAACGCTTCTTTGCAAAACCCTTCGCTGACCAATCCTGTCATCATCCTTTGCCAAGTGAGTGTACATCTCTTAGGCATAGTCTTGAACACCATCTCTGCATTACCAAGATCATTAAAACTTAAAAACATGGCTATCAAAGCATTGCCTAACGGAACTGACAACACAAACTTGTTTTCCTTGATGTACGCGTCTAGCCATTTCCCCTGCTCGAATAATGTCATGTGTTTGCACGCGGAGAGCATATTAATCAAAGTAGTCTCGTCGGGCTTGCTTCGGTGGTGGTCGGCTGATAACAACATATCATCAAACACTAAAAGAGCTTCATAACACAATCTCTTCTATACTAAACCTGATATCATGGAATTCCAAGAAACAATATCTCTCTCAGGCATTTCTTCGAACACCTTCCTAACAACTCCGAGGCCGAGGCGGGCTTGTACAAATTTAAAATAAAAGTCCAAAAGGGTGTTCATAACAAACGTATCGGAAACAAATCCCAGCTTGATAACATGACCGTGAACCGTTTTGCCACTTTCTAACTGATCAAAGGATGCAAAACTCTTGAGCAAAAATGTCAAAGTGAATCTATCAGGCGATATATTATCTTGACTATTGCGCATTGTATTGTAAGCATAGTCTGCAATATTATCGGACTTGCCAATTGAACACTTGATCAGAGTGTTGTAAGACGAGAGATTAGGGTTTGATAGTAAATCATTGTTTTCATAATCAAAACAGGTTAGGTGTGAGTAGCATAAGCTTATTAGCTAAATAGTTGATGAACAGTTTGATTGTTTCACACTTGTGCAAGAGAATTCTCTCCACCGATTTCCTGGATCATAACAAAATAAGAAATCATTTTTCTCAAATCAAAAGAGTAAACAGACCCAAAGCTTAAAGGTTTCTCCACATTGGCTTGGCTTTAATACATTTCAAGCAACAAGTTGTATAACTATGTAATCAGTGTAAACAATTATATATAGTAGAAAAGTATGAGATTTTATTTTTTATTTTTTATTTTTAAATGGTCGTCGCATATAAGACATGGTAGACCTACAATAAAATAAAAAGGAAATCAAATTCAACTAATATTACCATTTTTTATTTTTCTTTCATGCAAGAGTTTTTTAATGCGATGCCGAACAATTTTCGCTAAAATAATTTTTGCTATGTTCAATTGTTCAATAGTCATTTTAAATGTAAAAAAATAATTACTTTTTTGTCTGAAATGGTAGCTTAATATATAATCACAACAGAAAAAGTACACGATATTTATTAGTAATAATAATAAAAAAAAAGTCCCTAAAATGTATTGTTGGAATGTCTAGGAATATCATTCTCCATTGTTGGGGTGGAGTGGAGGTGGATAAGTGATCGAGTAACACACTTCAGGCTATAAGAGCATGCCCAATGCCCATCGGGATATGCTCTAATGGACGGGCAAAGCTTGCGTCAACTTGGGGGCCCCACTTATTATTATTTTTTTTTACGGCTGAGATTGAATTTGAAGTCTCGATAAAAATTAGAAAAAATTCGGAAAATTTTTAAAAAATGGAAAAGAATATAAATAAAAACAAAAAATTTACGATTTATAATTTTGTAATTCAAAAAATAATTAATGAAATTCAATAATATAATAAAATTTTCAAATAATTTTTAAAACCTGAATCTTGTAGAAACAAGCCTACTAGGATCCTTAATCTTGTAGTATCCGGCGGAGTTGAATTGGGGAGGGCGGCAGATGGCGGTGGCGAAAAGCAGGTGACGTTTGGAGATTGCGAGAGGACTTGCACACGTGCCATTGCCAACGTGTTAGAGTTAATTCCATTGTCTGCTGCTTGGGTCCATTCACATATTTGTTGCCCTAAAATGGGTTAGGTTAAGTCCATTGGGTTGGCCCGTCTAAGCCCGACTACAGTTAGTTACAAAAGCTCCACTGTCTTCATGGATTGCTCATTTCAACTCAGGTTCTGGCTTGAAACCTGCTTTATTAGCACCCTGATTTCTATTTTCACTGTAACTTTAAAATTGTTCTTTGATATCTAATAATAATAAGGGAAACGGTGCTACTGCTCTTACTGTAATTTTCTTTTTGTCCATCTAGGCCTTTTAACTTTTTAAAATGGTACAAATTGGCCATTATACTTTTTCTAATTAAAAAATTGGCTTTTCTATTAAATTTTAGAGTTAAAACACAAATCTCTGCAAGTCACTTTTAGTCACTTTTATCAGATATGCACAAATGGACACATGTAATATGGCCGCCCAGCACCCCGCCTGGCCGCCACCTAGCCGACTTGACAAAATCACGGCGCCCAAAGGCCGCCTGGCTCGATTTTTAGAACATTGATATTTCTAGTGGGGAACTCATAGCTTAACTTTCAAGATAAGAGCAAAGGAAGTATATTAGATATCAGACAACATCCACCATATATTCAATCCAAGATTTCTACACAATTATTTCTCTAATAATTAAAATATTTCATGCTTCATCGCTATCGCTATCGCTCTCCAGTTCGAGTTTTGGTTTGGGTAGTGGAAACCGGCCATTCTCCCTACTTTTAGGTTTCAAAGACCAATGAAGGATCTCACCATTAATAAATACCTGACCTGCAGAATGAGACGTGCAAATGTCAATTAGAATCGAAGATGCCTGAAAAAAGAAGAAAAACTTAATCCATATATTGTAGATTTCAGAGAGAGGATTAACCGATATCAAAGTTATGACAATGCAAAGTTTTGAGTATATGAAAAATCAGATATAATTTGACATGTTACGGTAACTACGGAACAGAACCTCCTTATAAGTTGTAAAACTCAAATCAAACAAGGATTTTATTATTCAAAAAGAAAAAAAAAAGAAAAAAATCAGATCCAAGTCCAATACTTTATAAACTCCAAAAGCCCTCGACCAAGCCTTCAATTCTAGAGCTCAATAATACTATTTGTATATTTACTAATACATTTTAGCATATTAATTATTTATTATATATATATATATATATATATCAACTTTGACCTTATAAATTAGTCGAACAATAGAAATAAAGAAAATTCCCCTTCCAACCCCATCCCCTTGGTGACACGTAACTATTAATACTTTTTATCAAAATTGGATGAAAACACAAGATAACACAAACACAGATCCTTTCTAAATCAAAAACGTCACAATCACTAAACTTCAGAACAAGTTCCATTATCAGTTCAGTTTGAGTTCTGAACAATTTTAAGAGCATCCCATTATGTTGTTAACTAATAAAAATGGACCATCAAACTTAGCAAACTATCGTTGTGCGCTTTTACGAGGATGTTAAAAGGGCGTAGAGGAGTTTCATTCATCTACACCAGAGTAGCATCAAAGACGGACAGTGGTTGCACAATATTTTGGAGAACACAAAAGAGATGGGTGCAACTGAATCAGCATACCATACAAATACTAACAAAAGTTTTTGCCCAATTACTTAATTAGCTTGCTGCTTTACCTGTAGACTCCAAAACCAAGTCCTCAACACTATCCAAATCTGTTGCCAAAAAAATAAAATAAAATGAGAAAACCAAGTTCTATACACCCAACTCAGAAACAGTAAGTGAACTCCTAGATTAATTGGAGCGGCTCAATCAACAATAAAAACAATAACAAATAAATCCACCAATATTAAAAAAAAAAACACAAAAAGTTAATTAGCACAGTACCTTCAAATTTATATGCGGCGTCAGAACACATCTCAAAGCCGAATGCACAATACGAACAATCGCGGGTAACCTTGTAGATCCTCTCCTTAGCTTCCTCCTCACTAATACAATTGTAATTTTAAAATACAATGATTGAACGAAAATAATATCTAAAACCCTAGATATGGTTATATGTTAAATTATCCAAAAAAAAATAATCAATCAAAAGAAAATTGAACCTGCCAACAACTTGAGCGGCGGTTTTGACGTAGAAATCCATCTTTTCCTGGTCAGTTGCATCACCTTTCAAACAAGATCTCTCGATAAAAACATGCCAACGGTTACGATCCTCCGCAGGCGACGGCGAGTCATCAACAGCGTCCAAGAATGAAAATTTGTCCTTGTCGTCGGTAATTTGAGGGTGCGGCGGCGGGTGGGAGATGGGGATGGCGGGAAACAGGCGTTTGGAGATAGCGCGGATTTGCGCACGTGCCACTGCCATCTCTGTCTATCTAGCCCTACCAATTTGAGCTTATGCAAGTATGAAATTAGGCCCTTCGTCGGGTGATTTGCTTTGTTTTAAAACAGATAGCAAAGGTTCAAATTGCTAGTTGGAGTTGTTTGAACTAATATTTTGAGATTTTGATTTATTTTATTCAAAATCTCGTAAAATATTATTAATAAAAATTATTTATTATAGTATTTAAAAAATTTTACTTTTCTTTTATAAATATTAAATTTATTTGAAAAATGGATGATTATATATTATTATATTGTATTTTATGTTAAGTTATGTTTGAAAATTAATAATATTGTATTTAGTAGTATTTAATTATACATGTTAATAGGATATATATTAGGTGTAAAAAAATTATTGATTGAGTATTTGATTTTTAAATTTTAGAACAAATGAGTATTTGGTATTTGAAATACCAATTTGGTACTGCAAACCCTAGTGTAAACATGACCTATAAGATTTTTCTTAATGACTTTCTATTTAAATTAGATAACATATACTCCTGTTTGTTAACACAATTCACACATGGCCAGTGTGTCGGTTTGTAATTGATTTGAATGACAAGTATTGTCCTCTAATAGTTCAGGAAACCGATATGTCAAGTTGTGATTGTTCTCGCTTTAAAAAAGAATTTTTTTCTCATTTGTCTCCTTCTCAGATTTATAGGATTAGAAGTTTCATACTTGCTAGTATAACTCTCGCATCTCTTTATTCACGTTCTTTCCTCAACCAATGTTTTTGTCAATCGAAATTAATTTCGTTAATGATTTTTCAAACTTTTTTTAAAGTTGTTGTTCAACCGATTAATCAGTTTATTGTAATATTATTTCTTCTTTTCTTTTTTTCATTTATGCTTACACTACAAAAAAAGAAAAAAAAAAATTTAACAAGTGATTATTCCCTCGTTAGGGGAAAGAACTCCCTTGGTGTTCAATTTATCGAGGAAATTACTCCCTCATTAAAACCCTCATCGATGACAGATACCAAAAAATCTAAATCCCTGAATACCCCTCCCGAGGTATTTATCGAGTGGTCATTTTCCAGTAAATCTTCCAACTCTCAAATAAGTATTCCCTCGGTATTATCGAGGGATTGCTTTCACTCGGTAATACCAAGAAAATGTCATTCCTCTATAATGCTGAGGTAAAGCATGCCCTCCGTGAAGTGAGGTATATAATCCCTCTACATTCTTCCTTTGGCAATTTAACAAGTGAATTGTAATTCCTCATTTTTTTTAAATAATAATTTTTAGTTATTATTATATTATCTATTTTTATATAAAATATCTGATATCATAAACAATGAAAACAATACATGAATTGGAATAAACAAGTTTCAAAATACACAAATGTAAAAATATATCTCAAGTTTACAACTATGATCGTAACTCATACAATCACTACAAAAAAAACAGCAGTTTACCGAGGAATTAAATTTTCCTCAGGTTTTTCAAAGGGAAATATACCCTTCGGTTTTTCCTTGGAAATACGGTGCTAATATTTGTCGCCATAATTATCGAAGCCTTTACGAGGGTAACATTACCGAAGGAATTTAGTCTTCGAAAAAATCGAGGGGAAGGAACGTCCCTCGGAAAAACCGAGGGCAAAACCATCCCCTCGACTTATTTTTATAAATTAAACAAACCGAGGGGTACTAATTCCCTCGGAAAAAACCGAGGGCAAGTGAAGCCCCTCGATATTTATTTTATTTATTTTTTTGAATTTGAAAAAGTGGGGGGGGGGGGGGGGGGGAGGCGGGCATTTTTGCCCTCGGCAAATACCGAGGGGAATTATAAGCCCTCAGTTTTTTCCGAAGGCAAAACCGTCCCCTCGGTATTTATTTATTTATTTATTTTTAAATTAAAAAAACCGCCCTCGGTTTTTTACGAGGGAAAAACCGTACCCTCGATATTGATTTATTTATTTATTTTAAATTAAACAAAATCGAGGGCCATTTTTTGCCTCGAAAAATACCGAGGGGCATGAATCCCCTTGGTATTTTCCGAGGGCATAATCCGCCCTCAGTTTTTCTAATTAAAAGAAAACAAAAGAAATTCGAAAATCGTAAAAAAAAATTCAAAAAAAATAGAAAAATAGTAAGAATGAAACAAATCCTATAATTTTAGGCACGTGGTGTGGGTTTTGATCTGAATTCGATTGAAAAATATCAACAAGCATGTGCGTGTTCACACGTGTCGTGTAATTCGACCAACAACCAAGATACGATCGATCGATCAACTTGTTCGGTTGGAAACGCGAAACGACGAAGTATCGTGATTTTGTGAAGGCGGCAAGGGGTATGTCTCGGTGCTATGGAATCACGAGGATCGGGTGTCGATCGTTAAATATACGCGTTTTCTATTTTTTTTACGATTTTAAATAAAATTCAAAAAAATAGAGAAATCATAAAAAATAAAAACAAATCCTATCATTTTACGAACGGGGTGGCAAGGGTGCGTTTCGGTGCCATGGAATCACGAGGATCGGATGTTGATCGTCAAATACGCATTTTTCTATTTTTTTATTTTTTTTTTACGATTTTAAATAATAAATCGAAAAAGAATAAAAAAAATAGAAAAATGGTAAAATAAAAATTAAAATAAAAATAAAAAGCAAATCCTTCATTTTACGAATGGGGCGGCAAGGGGTGCATCTTGTGCCATTGAATCAACGAGGATCAGGTGTCGATCATTAAATACGCGTTTTCTATTTTTTTTTTAGATTTTCTTTATTTAAAAAAACCGAGGGCATTGTCTTTCACCTCGGAAAAAATTGAGGGCAAAATTGTCCCCTCGATTTTTCCCGAAGGGATTTCAATCCTCTCATTTTTTTAATTAAAAAAATCAAATAAAGTTCTAAAAAATCGAGGGACGATATTGCCCTCGGTTTGTTTTAATTAAAAAAAAATGAAAGATAAAATAAAAAAACGAGGGCATGGCAATCCCCTCGGAAAAAACCAAGGGCAAAATTGTACCCTCGGTTTTTTAATTAAAAAAATCTAAAAAGTCGATGGACTTTATTGTCCCTTGGTTTGTTTTAATTAAAAAATTGAGAAGTGAAATAAAATACCGAGGGCATGGCAATCACCTCGGAAAAAACCGAGGGCAAAATTGTCCCTCGATTTTTTCTGAGGGATTTTAACCCCATAATTTTTTTAATTTAAAAAAATCTAAAAATTTGAGGGACGATATTGCCCTCGGTATTTCCGAGGGCATTGTCTCCTCGGTCCGGAAACCTAAATTGCAGCGGGCAAGCCCGCTGGCCTCACTTGTTTTTTGAGCACCAGTTTTTTGAGCAGGAAAAGAAAAAAAAAAATATGATGTCCGAACCCGCACACCGCCGCACCCGCTGTCGTCGTCGCCCACCGTCGCTCAAACCTCCAACTTTCACCGGCGCCGCACCGCCTCGCACTGACGATCACCGTCGCCATCCCCGCCACCGACGATCACCGTCTCCAGCCCTCACTTCCTCGTTGCAACAGATTCGAAGGTAAGTGATTTATATTTTAAATTTCTGAATTTAATTAAATTAGGGTTTATATTTTGAATTAATGTTGATTTTGGGGTATATGTATGATTAAAAATTATCTTTGAATTATGTTTGGTTTTAAATTAGGCATGAACTCAAGGATTGGACCGGTAATTCTGGAGTGGACCACATCCAATTAGTCATTCTATTCATCAAGTCTTTGATTCTAACATTTAAGGGCTGTTTGGGATCTTTGTATTTCATGTTATCAGCTTCTGTAAAAGCAGCCCACATGCACAGCAGTGTTAAAAATAGGATGGGCTTTGATGATATCAGCTATTTATCCACCCCATTGCTGCTTTTCTTTTGGAACCTCTGTATTCAGTATTCAGTATCAAAACAAGAAAATGATAAGTGCACACTAAGGAAAAAATCAAAAAAATAAATAAATGTAAAAATGTAAAAATAAAGATAATCTAATTTTGAAAAGTTATTGCTCTTAGTGTAAATGTAAAAATATGCGTAGTTTGTTGTCTCTGTTTTAATGACTAAATAAAAATTTACTTAGATATAATTTTTATTAGTGTTTCTTATATAGATTTTCGTAATTTAAGAGAATATTTTATTGGGGTTTTTAAAGAGATTTGTTTGTTTGTATTTTCAAAATCCTATATTGTTTATTAAAAATAAATGAAAACTAAACAAGACTGTTCTCATTAAAAACTTCAGCAAACAAATTTAAATTTATTTTACATTATAGTTGGCAAATGAAATTTGACATTTGTGTGTCTGGCGTAACTGAAATTCGTTCAAATTGGATTAGAATTAAATCGGGGTAATTACATAATTAGGATTAAATTATGGGCGAAGTACCTAATCCGGATGAAATTACTAAAGTATGGGTTTATTACATAATTATGATTAAATATATAATTATAATTCAGTTAGCCATAGCTACCTAACTAGGATTGAATTAGAGAATAATTATATAATTGTTATTCAATTAGGGTTGAATTTAGCAATAATTGCATAATTAGGATTCAATTTAAGATTAATTACATAACTATGGTATAATTTAGGAATAATTATATAATTAGGGTTCAATTTATGAATAATTTAAGAAAAAATTCTCAAATACTACCAAAACATCAATCTCAATTCTCATATAATCCAATGACTTAAACCAAATACTTCCCATTTTATACAAAATTATATTTAAACTATCAAAATTACCCCTACATATCTCTCTCTATCTCTCTCCTAAATTAAATATGTTCCCATTAGACTTCCCACTAGTTTAGCGATTTGTCTAAATTATTAAACTATATAAATTATAAGACTGAAAGTTAGCATATAAAGTCAACAAATAAGCCCACTATAGCGATTTGTCTAAATTATTAAACTATATAAATTATAAGACTGAAAGTTAGCATATAAAGTCAACAAATAAGCCCACTATAAATTTTAATGCAAAAGTAAATATGGTGGGAAGGAGAAATAAATTTACACATCAGCACCATGGGCATGGGCGTCATAAAAGTGCCGGGTTTTACATCATCGAGTGTTGGTGTACATTGGTGTACACCTCGTACAAATTTTCTATGACTTAATTTGAATGGACTTTGGACTCAATAGAAAGTAATTATGATGTAATTATGATCTTCTTCAATTTAGAATAAAACAATTATAACTGAATCTTTATTCATGATACATCTTTAAAGATAAATAAATGTTAATCTCAAATAATTTGAGGTTTCGAACCCTTGTCAACACCCTTATAAAGGGTTAGTGATACCGACTACAAGCTCGTGGTATATGCTTATAGGTATATATTTTTGTTTTTGAATTTTTATATGCTTATGTTGTCCGCGTCCCTCGGTTCATTATCTGTTTACTCAGGTAACTATGTATAATGTATTTATTGGATGTGTTTGCTTCTGACTTTTTGAGATTTATAAAATCTTGAGATTGAATTTAATCAGTCGGAAAGGAGAGAATATTAATTATAATTTTGAAGTCTTAATGTGAATGTGAATAAATTTGTATCCATATTTGTTTGTATAATTATAATTTAGAAATTATACTTTTAAATCCTAATAACATGTATTTTTAAAGTATCAATGATTATAACCTAGGAAACTAACCAACAAATTAATTACTTAATACTAATAGTATTATTTAACAATTTATAATAATAGCTTGTAATTAGTCCAGCAAAGTAGTATGTAATTTTTCAAAAATCGTGGAAATTATTTTGTAATTTTCCAAAAATTTAGTGAAGTAGTATGCAATTTATGCAAAGTAGTACCTAATTTCTCAAAAATTATGTGAAGTAGATAGTAATTTCCTAAAAACTATACGAAGTACTGTGTAATTTTCCAAAATTTACACGAGTAGTTTTGCAATTTACACGCGTAGTTCTGAAATTATACGAGTAGTTCTGAATTTAAACGAGTAGTTCTGAATTTACACGAGTAACTCTGAATTTCTGAAGAACAAAATAAAATAGTTAAAAAGGGTAATTTAGTACTCTTATATAAACAAAGTAGTTTGTAATTTTAACAAAGTAGTACGTAGTTCGCAATCTGAACAAAGTAGTTTTGTAATTTTAACAAAGTAGTTCGTAATTAATCATGTAATAGCATTTCATATAATTTAGAATTATGGAAAGATGACCTGTGAAACACATAGATACCTAATTGTCATTTTCCCTACGTTTTTTTTTTTTTTTTTTTTTTGTAAAGTTGCAATTATCTTATTTATCATCTTTTACTTTATTGGTTAGACTTCAAATTTGGAAAAATTAAAATTGCATTAAATGAGTTTTATTAGCAGTCATAATTTGATTGTTTCAACTCCTCCTCTTGAGAAGAATCTATTAAGGGTAGTTTAATTTGATTGTTTCAACTCCTCCTCTTGAGAAGAATCTATTAAAGGTAGTTTAGTATATTATTATAATAATTGGATTACAGTATTATGAAACTTTTATATTCAATGGGGTTTCAGGGCAATTGGTTTTATTTTTTGGAATATATGGGAATTTTCCCATAATTTAAAACAACTTGTTCAATTTTGGAATAATTGCATAATCAGGATTCAAATTATCTTTTTAAAGTGTATGCGATGGTGGCTTTTAAATCCCGTGGTGATCGGTTATGTTAATTTAATGGATGTTATGGCTTGTTGTTATGATTTGGTTATGATTGATTAATATTGTGATTGGTTTGGGAAGACGCCGGTGATGACGTGGTGTATGGTGCCTGACGGGAGGTTTCTTCCCTCCAATAATGATTTTCAAAATTATTTTTAAAAATAATAGTGATTTTCAAAATGTTTTAAATTGTTCGTGTTGGTGTGTTTGAAATACCGTGGTGGTCGGTTACATGCATGTTGTGTTTCA
>BMAC01001356.1:18193-36313 GCA_014905375.1 Phtheirospermum japonicum
GATATGTTAATCATGGACAGCAACCTACAAGTGATTAATGAGACGAAACTCATGCTAAAAAGAAATTTGACATGAAGGATCTGGGAGTTGCTGACACTATTCTTGGCATAAGAATCATTAGAACTTCAGATGGAATTGTATTGTCACAATCTCATTACATTGAGAAAGTGATCAAGAAATTCAATGCACACGATAGTTTTCCAGCAAAGACACCTATGGAACTCGACGTTCACTTGAGTAAGAACAGAGGTGATCCTGTTGCTAAGAAGGACTATGCTAGGATCATTGGATGTTTGATGTACATCTCCAACTGTACAAGACCTGATCTAGCTTGCTCGGTAAACAAACTTAGTCAATATACAAGCAACCCAAGTGGAGAACACTGGAAAGCGCTTGTAAGAGTTTTGAGATACTTAAAGTATACTCTGAACTTTGGGCTACATTTTGGAAGACACCTCAGGGTACTTGAAGGTTACTGTGATGCAAACTGTATATCCGACACAAAGGACTCTTTCTACAAGTGGATATGTGTTTGTAATAGGGGGAGGAGCTGTTTCTTGGAGATCCACTAAACAGACATGTATAGCCCGATCCACCATGGAATCTGATTTCATCGCTTTGGACAAAGTGGGTGAAGAACCAGAATGGCTTCGTAACTTTTTAGAAGACATTCCATGTTGGGAGAAACCCGTGCCRCCGGTTATGCTTCACTGCGACAGTCAAGCTGCTATTGGAAGGGCAAGAAGTGGTTTGTATAACGGAAAGTCTTGACATATCCGTCGGAGACATAACACCGTGAGACATCTGTTATCGAGTGGGATTATCTCTGTTGACTACGTAAGGTTGATAGATAATCTAGCGGATCCATTCACTAAGGAATGGATTATCTCGAGATCAGATGTACAAGTTGCTAGAAGGAATGGGAGTGAAATCCACAACTTAAAGATGATTGTAGTGGAAACCCAACCATGATGAGTGGAGATCCCACAAACTTGGTTCAATGGGAAAACTAAACTACAAAAGTCTGGGTAAGTTAAACTCTACGATCCTATTCCTTAACAGCAAAAGTAGAGTTTATAATCTGTCACGTGGTGAGGTTAATCTGATTTTTAATGATTCTTGTGCAGGTCTTTGACTTGAGTATGACAGAATGCTGATTTGAAGAATCAACTATGTAAGCGAGAAGTGAGGGCCGCTTCTACTGAAACTTATGAATTCAAATAAGTTGTCCATGGTCAGAAACGGACACAAACGTGAGAACGGAAGAATTTTGAGACCTTAGTGGGTTGGTACTATTGTTTAGTATACACAAAGGGGAATAGTTCAAGAATTATGTTCACTAATCCGCCGGTATGCTCGGTAGTATTAACTAAGGAGGGTTCAAGGCCACAAGCCACCTATCCCTATTCTCTATTGTCTTTTAAGGACTGAGTTATGTATTTGCATTCATGCATTTCGTTTTTGGAGTTTCTCACTCATGTGGGGGATTGTTAATAATTAGATTTATTCTAATTAAAGATTATAAATTAGATTTATTCTAATTAATTGGTACAGCGATAATTCGTTTYAACGAATTRTATARGCTCGTTCTACGTGTCGTGTAGATAATTATAGCCTTTTGAATTTCTCAATTCCATTTATTGGTGAGTGAGAAATGGTGTTTGGAAGTTGGATAGGTGCTTTTAAGCCTTATCGTTTATCCCACATTGATAGTTATCCAATGTGGAAGGGAGTTTAAAAGTGTTTAACTTTTAATGATTGGACATCAAGTAGGCCCAGTGGGTTGTGTGGACTTTGTGTAAACGAAGCTCACGCGGGCTCTTGGACTTGGGTTCACCAGTCCGCCTTCGGCGGATCCGAGCCCGAGCCCGCACTCGGTCCTGGGCTCTGGGTCTTGGGCAATTGGTTCGAATTGGCTGGTCCGATTGAGATGGTCCGTGTGGGGTCCGGGTTCCGGTTCAACCATGGCTAACTTTTATGCCGCATGTGGTTTTGACCCATTTGAATTTTGTAACTCCTGACCGTTCAGGTCAAACGTCATGCTATTTATTATTGCATAGCCGCATGTGGTTTTGACCCATTTGAATTTTGTAACTCCTGACCGTTCAGGTCAAACGTCATGCTATTTATTATTGCATGGACGTTACTTTGACCAAACACCTGGCTGCGTTTGAATAGACACGCTGAACCTGTCCAGGTTCATGCTGTCAGGTGTCAGACGTTTTGAATGTCTTTATGACATTCAGGCTGTTACCTTCCCTAAAAATCCCTATATAAGGGTGAGAAGCTGCAGTTCATTTCACTTTCCATACTTGCATGAACATCTGAAACAACAGACTGCATACATATCAGTTTACATATTTTTCTTTTTCCATAGCTCAGTCCAAAATTCGACCTGTTCGTCGGAGCTTTGGTTTTCTAACGGTGCGGTTAAAACTAAAGACGTAGTCGTTTCATCTTTGGAAACGATTTGCCAAAACCGACGAAGCACTACCGGGACAAATTCGTTTTGCGGAGAGAGATTCAATCTCGACTCGACTTATAATATTTTCTGTTCTTTTTTTAATTTTTCTAATTTAGTGATTATTGTAACTATTCCAACATAATGAATCTTAATTTAGGTGGCAGAGATTTGATCTCACAAATTTCGTATATTTTTATACTATTTGTTGTCTTGATAAATAGTTGCCCCAAAACAAATTTATATATAAGAAATTTGTGAAGAACGGAATATTAATAATCTCGTGGCCATGATATCATGTCTCACATTGACAGTCATTTTTTTCCTTTAGACAATTACTACACATATGGTTTAGGATTAGTGGCAGATTTTATTCATATTCAATAACTAACTGCTAAAATGCACAAAATTCAACACTAGTTTCTTAAAGTTGAAATTATTTCTGTCAATTTAGCATTTAAGAATAATTAGTTTATGCAATTGCCAAAATGATAATCACTTATAATTATTATTAATTAATGGGTGAATTTTTTATTTTTTTATGATTTTTGGACAAGTTAAAAAAGTCGGACATATAGTAAACAACTTTTTGGCGAAATATTCGCGCATAATAAAAAAAGATTATCCCAATTTCTTTTGTAAAAAAAATAAAAAATGCCAAAAAAATTATTATTATTATTTATTTATTTATTTTTGAGTTCTTTTTATTGTTTTATTTTCATAGTAAGGGCGTTATGTTTCATATCATAATTTTGAACTACTTTAACTTAAAATTAAATCTAGTACTAATACTCACATGAGACTAATTTGTCTATGATACTTTTAATCTCTTTTGTATTATTTTAACACACTTTTGTATTATGACACTTTACAATATTTTGTAATTTGGATTTTAACCACTTTTTGTACGAGACCACTCTGCTTCAACAATAATTTGAATAGTTGCACAAACAACAGAGTGACACACGACCCTGCACCAAATATTATACTGCTTTGAATGATTTTCTGCTAAAATATTTTCAGGTGGAGTTTGTCCTAGTAACAAATAAATGTCTAGCACAACCTTTTGCACCCTAACCAGTTCCATGAACCAAAATGCACTTCCCTGATTAAAAGTGATGAAACTACCAGATTAAATCACTTTACCAATATTCTGGGAAATTCTGATAATAATCTTTCCCTCGAATCGAATCTAATATAATCATGTATCTAGAGTAGAAACAATCAATGTTTCTCATCAGCACCGTCGCTAGGAGCATCAGGCCCACGAGGAGTCTTTCCTGGATAATCAGTCTTTGAAGAAGTTGAAGCAATCATACTGGAAAGTTAAAAGAAGCAGATGTTAGAATGTTTCAAATGCCAAAGGAACCCACTCTCCAGATTTTCAGTTGGTGTGTACCTTCTATCAACAATGACCACCGATCGAAGTTCACAATTGTTGAATCTGCAAAAGGAACTTGCATGTGTAAATTCATTTGTCTCTTTAAATTTTACCGCATAATCTGCATACAGATTGATCTGAAAATACACTATAAAATCAATCCATGAGACAATGATTTAAATACGCAATATTCCTTGAGTCCATTTCCAATCAATCGGAAGAAGATAAAAGTTCTTGTTTCCTTCCTTCATACAAATGTTTCATTTTCGAGTGACCTCTTTTAACCAAGAGACGATAAATGCAATCATCGAATGTATGAGTACATTACGCTCTTCTGGACCTTGATCTGTTAATGATACTTGAATACATAAAGCTTAGAAAGAATAAAAAACTTACGGTCGGCATATTTCACTCTTCACAGATGGATGGCAATCACCTCCAAATGCAGCAAGGGTATGAATTAAGAATCCACTGTGAGTAACAACCGCTATCTCAGTCTCCTCCCGAGTCCACAACCTGCAACATGTCAGAACGAATGCATATAGAGATATATCAGTTCTGATTCTTTTAAAACATAATGAAACTAGCGCAGCCAGCCTAAATTAGCTGGGAAACAAGTTCACCAATTCAAAAATCTCAGGCCCCTTTCAGCAAGGTCTTCATTTGCCTCTCTAACATCAAGTTTCCAGAGAGTGTCAGCATCACTTTCTATCTGAACCAAGATTTAATAAGTGAGAAGACAGAAAACATATCTTGTTAATCTTACTTACAGGACAGAACGTGATGGTAAAATATTCGTATTGGCTCTTTGTATCAAGAAGAAACTAAAAAAGAAACATTTACTTGCCTGTGAAAAATCAATTGCAGGGAAAAGCGGCTTGTACTCACTTATGCTCCTTCTCTTATCGCACCAGTGAACTCCCTGCAACAAGTTAATTACAAAATATTCAAGGCAATGATGTCAAAACAGAAATTAGAGACTGAAAGAAGAAATATATCTTTTTTTATTCAAGAAATTCCCACGCTTCAATTATTGAATTATAATTTCCCCTTATGTAGGGAATTACAAGTCTTGTGAAACAAGAAAAATAAAACTACTTCCTAAACATAAGTTCTTGCCAAAATTATAAAACAATAATAAGGAATATAAATAACAAATAAGGAAAAGTGAAATATGGAAATTATTAATATCACTGCAATTTTGATGATTGCTTCTGTGTGATTTTGAGGGAGTAGTTGCAACCATGAGCTAAGAGTGAGAAACATAAAAGGTGAAAAAGGAAGTGTATTTGAAAACAATTGTATTGACCGAGCATGCAAATGACCAACATCATCGGTAGATAAAAATGTGAAGAAAATAAGCCTACAGTATGATTAAAATTACGTGCAACTCAATTTGGCTTTTTCATACCAAATGTTCACGACAAAGTTCCACTGCCACAAATGGGGGGGAGTTTAAACTTGAAATCGCAGGACAGCTACTGCCCACAGCGTTTTCTGTCATTAGTGGAGGTACATCAATTCCATCCACATAAGCTTCTCCACCAAAAACCCCCACAGCTGTTTGCATAGTCCTGCAATGGTACTTGCTGTGCTTAGTGATCAATTGAATGTACATTCATTGTTAATAGCAAGAATCTCAAGGGTCTGCTTATTGTCTACTTAACATACAACGAAAAGATCACAAGTTCCTACCCAAGTGATTTCAAGAAACCAGAAAGCAAACTACAGTATTCAACTCAAATCCATCCCCTTCCGTATACGAATTTCATGCTACAGGTCCCTTTCTAGGGGTTGAAAGATATAATGCAATAAAAATTTAAAAAAAAAAAAACAAAAAACAGGACAGTACAGTACAGAAAATTAATGACTTCAGGAAAGCACCACCTTTTCATATAAAATTTTCTCCTTTTTTTTCCCGATTTACTTTGTTATATAACAGAATAACAACAAATTAGACAACATGCCTATTAAATACAGACCAATACTCTTCACAGTTTGTACAATATATAATTATTTCTAAAAAACCCTTTCCAGAGGAAAAAAATAAAATAAAATAAAAAAGGTAAAGGAGATTGCACAAGAATCAGACGTTGAGCATACCTTAACAAAGGGGAAACAACGACTAATTCAATTCTCCTAGAAAGACCAGATGAATGAACATGCTTCCGCAGATTATCTACCTGTTGCAGTCTGGAAAATCAATATTCTTCCTTTTCTTTTCATATGGAAAGAAAAACAACTTTGTTTACAAACAAAAACTATAAAACTTCCTCGAAAAATCATAATACGCTTCTCAGACTGCTACTAAGCTTAATAAAATGATGCACATTTCAATATTATTGTGGAATCATTTATAATTTATAACAACAATTAAAAATTATGGCAGCGATCATCAAAGGAATTGCAATCGAAACTCAAATGCCACAGAACAAACAAAGAAAATGATATGTAATTAATTATCACTCACTTGCTGCCAGCCAAGAGGGGTAAGCGATGCATCAAAAAGCTCTGGAGACATGTATGCACTGTGGTCCTTCTCTCCAGCCACATTGTGGAATCCCTGAGCATGTCTCACCTACACACAAAACATGAAGTGCATCAACATTAGTATCTTGCTATTTCAAGTCCACATCTGAATCTTAAAGGAGATTACGACAAGAGTAAGAAAACAGTAACCAAGTGTATAGTTTTGCAACGGTGCAGGGGGTACAAGCCTTGACCTAATGTAGTATCCATATCTGCAACATTTTTAAGAATAAAACATAAATCAAACAAGTCAACATAGCATCTTTTGAAAACCCGCATGTATGCAGAGTCAAATGTGCATTCTAGGGATTTTAGTTTGCCTCTGATCTTCTTAATGTGATTCACTGAGAGTATACACATATGAAATGGAAGTAAACCCAAACTAACTTCCAATTTTTGTTGCTAGATAATTTTGTTTTACATTAGCTCATCGATAAGCAACAACCAAAACAGAGGTAAAACTAGTTATAACAAGTAGAAGTTTTTGACAAAATGTAGCAGAATCTAGAGAAGATCTTGAGAAATTCAAGCATAACATAAGGGAGAGAAAGGAAAAATGGATGATGCTTGTGTATTTGGGAGGTGCCTTAGACATGCCCTTTTATGGGGAAGAAAAAAAAATCTTGTTTAATTTAAAAATATTTGCAATTAATCTAGATTGTGTTTCTTCGAAAATGTGAAAGTTTAATAGTATTAAATTTGGACCCAAGGTGACACGGTAAGAACTAATGCTAGATTTTTATTTATTAATTTTGTATTTGGATGCAAGAAATATCAAAATTAGAACCTTTGCTTTTCTCCCTTCATGAAACAACATTGCCAGTACACAAACTTGAACTTCAAGTGAAAAAAGTTAAAATTATGTCTGATATTACTGTAGAAAGACATAAACCACGATAAACAACATGCATTGCTAAAGCTACTTTACTCGTATTTCTCATCACTCATGTTTCAAATTTTGTGTCTGTGAGCATATATAATGTAACAACTGTGACAAGCAGGATAAAATGGCAAGAGTAGCAAAATTACTCAGAATGGAGTACACTTTCATTCAATTTAACTTGCTGAGCACGACATCAGCACAAGAAGTGACTCTTTTCATTCAATTTTCACTTATGAAAACTCCGGAAAGGTAAATGATCTTCTAGATGTTCTTGATCCGTCCAACTACACGATACATGCATGCTGAATTACATATTCAAGGTTTATATCCTTCTTTACTAACTCGGCCCCGCATTACCTTGTGTCGTTGCAAAACCACTTGTTTTGCTCTCTATGACCTTTCTAATAAAAATGTTCTAATAAAATTGAGTAATATTCTGTAGATAATTCTGAACATCAAGATGAAGTTCCACACCCGATATATAGGTTGAAAATATTCAAACTAATAATAATAATAATAATAATAATAATAATAATAATAATAATAATAATAATAATAATATATTTTGCCCATTTCTTCACAACTATACAAAGATTTACAATGAATCGCATAATTATCTACTTACCATCATCTGATGTTCAACAACCAAAATAAAATATATGAAATCATTACCAAATATGTTTCCTCCTGTTCTTAACTCATACAGATTCCAAAAACAGAGAGAAACTCATGATATCAGATTAATAAGCATATTTCAAATCTATAATTCAAAAAACATAGAATACAAGCAAGATCTACGTATCATGAAAAAGGTATAGGACAAAGGGAATCGGATTGGCATGTGGAAAAACATACAACCAAACACAGAAGAAAGAAAGAACGTCATAAACAGAAAACCAACCATGAAGAATCGCAAGACAAAAGATAGATAGATGGATATGGAGAGAGGGAAGAAAGTACCAGAGGGAAGTAGGAACGAAGAAGGACGCTCTGCTTTCCCTTTTTTCTAATTGGTTTTGTGAATCTCGAAATTGATAGAAAGCGGAATGACAGAACGAGCAAACTTATTCGATCCTGTTTCTCATGAAATTAAAAAACGGCAATTCGGGTGGGAGTCACATATGTCTGCTCTGACTCGGACCGAAAGTTTATTGCAGGCTTTTGCTGGTCAGCATAACAGTATGTCCAATGGAATAGTAACATTATCTCCAATAGAATAATATTTCATTTAAAAAAATTAAAAATGATTATGTGACACATATACTTGACATTATCAAGAATAATACAATTAATTTTAAATATATCATCTAATCGTGTTATTTTTCTCTCTTTATTTTTTCTAAAAATAAAAAATAAATTATCACATATATAACATTAACATTGATGTATTGGATAATTTTTTTTATAAAATATCAATGTTATTTGCCACTAAGCAATTAACACCGTTGCATTGGAGATACTCTAATATTCACATAATATTAAGGCTAAATTGGAGTGGTGGCAAGATGATAACTTCAAACAAATTATTAACTTTACTCAATTAAACTCAAATTGTCGAAGAAAATTTGAATTTTCGTCAGTCACGTGACCCCTTAATTTGAGGATATTTGAGGATTCATGTTAAATTGACCTAATTCAGTTGTATTATTAGATATTAAAATTCAGAATTTTAACTTTTAATATTGAAACTCACTTGTCTACGTATTCTCGTAAGAAAGTCAAAATTCGCGTAGTTTTTATACTTACATATCTGTATAGTAGATGAATCTCGTCTTCATTTCTATCGTGCTTCCTAAAGTACTATTGTAATTGTCACTTTCTTCACCTTCATCGACATGTAGTTCTTATTCGCGTTTTTCGAATTTAATTCAACCATTCATTAACATTTGATTTTCTAAATTTTTAGACAATAAGTTAGAACTTGTCTCGTGCTAAAGGTTTGTTCAACGAAAATCGTTGAAACAGGTACAACGAGAACCATCTTTGCAATCGTAGAAAGTGTAGGGGAAATAGAAGCCATTCTCGCAAAAACTGCACAAAATCATTAGTATCATCGGACCTTTTCGGGATATTTCCCGATTCAATTACCTAAATAAGATTATAATTCTTGAGTTCGACTAGCACTAACCCTTTGTCGCTTTCACTTATTATCCTCAATCAACCTCATATATGGGTCTAGAGCTTGTCGAGGGTCATTGAACAATGGTCTTACATGTTGTATCAACACTGGGGGAAGGTGAAGGTGGATCATTAAAATCACTTGAGTTTTGGGTGTATTCATTAAAAAAAGAGAATAAAGATTGTTTAATTAGTTGAGTACAAGGAAGGGACTAGGAGTCGTAATGCCCGGATTTTCTAAAAAAATACCCTAATGCTTTATAATAAACTGAAAGTAAATTCTTTATACCTTCGATTCGATAATTTGAGTCCAAAATTTTCACAATCAAAAAAATATTGAGAATGCATAGAAAATATTTGACTCATTTCATCAACATTTTGAGGCGACTCGAGTAAAGAAGTACTAATAAGTACAATATGAATACATTGATCAAGAAGAAGTGTAGGGGTAGGATAATAAATATCAGATAAAGTCACAATTGTCGGGTTGCGTCGTTAAGATATTTTAAAAGAGAGATCATATTATAACAATCATCCCACGATTGGGCAAGTAAAACGAAATTGACATTTTGAGTAGCAAAAAAAAAATACAATACTTTTCTATATTCAAAAGATGCATTCAAAATTTTATAAATTGAGTTCCAACAATTTGGCATCAATAACTTTTTTTTTTTTTGGGATGTAAACCATTGTTTTAGAAGTATTTTCACCATTTTTTTTCCAATCGAGTCTTTCTTTTTTTTTTTTTTTTTTTGCAATATGAAATACCGTATTCACAATCGAAGCAATTTTCTTTCTGAAAATAGCTAAATCATCTTAAACACATAAATTCAAAATATGACAAATGCATCTAACACAATTTTTTTTACCACCAATAAAAGGTTGACAAAAACTTTTTAGCAATTTTAAACTAGTCGTATTAGCAGCGACAAATATCAAATGAAATTGAAAATATTTTGGCTTAAATGATACTCGGATAAAATAGCAGTTTTTTTTTGTTTTTTTTTTTTTGAGAAATATTAACGGCAGGATGCTGAGTATTAAACTCTATATATGCAACCAAACGTTTATTTAAAGTCCAAGAATTATCAATCCAATGACATGTAATTCTCATATAATTTTTATTATGATGGAAATCCGTCTAAATATTAGAACATATTAAGACATTATGTGGCAAACTATCAAATAAGGAAGTCTTATATTCAGCAATCCTCTTATCAAGATCATAAGTAACCTTATTACGTGAAATTCTAGTGCTACATGGATTAAATACACCTCTAGTATAATCTTCATAATGATTACCATGCACATGATTAAAAGGAAGACCCATAACGACAACAAATCTTGCGAGAAGTTTTTTATGACCACTTTTGTAAACATTAAAATAAATTCGAACTCATACCAAAATTGCCTACCCTGGCGGTAGATGAAGACGAGAAATTTATTAGTGTTCGAGACCTACCAACGTCCAATTTGTTGGGATGTTTCTTCTCAGTGTGTGATGTCATTGTCCCGTAGCTGGTATTATTACCACCGAAGGCGTAATACTTCGTGCAATAATTGCATTGTACCCGACTTGCACCATTGATCACCGTTTTTGTGAAGTGATATTTGAAGATGGCGGATTGGTAGTCCTTTTCCTTCAGTTTTCTTGGAAGCGGTGGTGGCATAGCACGGTTAGCACCCCCTTCTTCCTCATCTTCATCAAGATAGACGTAGGCCGGTGGAGGATTTGTCAGAGGTGGGTAAATCCTCATCGAATTGGATTTGACTATATAATTCATCAATTTCTTGCGGCGTCATATTATCGGAAATATAATCATCGATAAAGACCAAAGGTCCTCGACCTTGATTAGTTGTAGTGTTAGTATTACGAGAAGACTTGTCATAATAATATTAGAAAAAAAGATTATGAAAACGAGACGGAGAAGATTGAATATTTATATATTTTGTCACAAATTCACAACTTAAAACTAAAAAATATAAGAGAATAAGAAGAAGATTTGAGATGAATGGGTGAGGTGTTGGAGATAGAGTATTTATAGGTGTAGAAATAGATCATTTTTTTCTTTTTTTTTTTTTTTGGTAAGCCATTGAAATCGCCGATTTTAGGTTCAAACTGGACGGTTTTATTCCAACGACTATTCTATCTAGTTGGTTTTTCAAATGGTCCTCAAACCGGTCGGTTTAAACACCGGTTTTAATCGTTGGTTCATCGATAATTTTTTTTGGTTAAACTTGACGGTCCCAATTTGAATTTTTACGAATCGTTATTGAATCAAGGGAAACCGGTTCACGATTCTATTTCTAACTGTAAACCGTGGTCAATGATTAATCGAACCGTTGACCTTGAAACGAAACCGGTGCTTCGCTAATCAACCGGAACTATATTAACACCTCTGGGCGGAGGTGTAAAATGATTATGATGAAAAGTAGGGTAAATTAATTTGTATAAAAATCACGAAAGTAAAGGAGAAAAAAAGACAGAAATATTAAGAAAATGAGTGAAAGGAATGGGAGGGAGAACCAATGTTTTTTTTTTATAAAGATTATATTCTCATTTTTCTTTAATTATTTCTTCCACCTAGAAAACTCATTTTTTATCAACCCCATTATTCTAATTGCGTTGAGCCCTAACCTATTTGTTGTTATTTTGGTTGACACGTATCGTGCTCTTCCTTTCCGTTTTTCTGATGTGTTGACTCCTAGTGCCCCATACCTAGAAAATATCCTGGTTCGGGCATCCTTGAGGTTGTCAATATAATTTTTTTTTTAAGGCATGAGTTTTGAAACCATGTTCTTTAGCTTTTGGTTCCTAACCCACAACTACTCCACTACATGGTCTTGAATAAGTTTTATAAAAAAAAAAAAATCTATATTCACAAATAAGTTTCATCTGTCTTTTAACTCTACATAACTTACTATGAATTTATAATTTAACCTTAATACAAAAGTCAATTTATCTCATAAATATAAAAATATTATCTAAATAACTATTTAATAAACTAAAAAAAGCATAAAAATGAAAACCAAAATATAAAATATTATAATAAAATACTAATAAATTTCAAAATCTGAAATCATAAAAAAAATTATAATAAACTATTATTTAAATTTATATAATTATATAAAATAGATTTGAAAAATAAAAAATATGAAAATATTATAGAATAATAATACAAGTCGTTAAAAAATTATAAAGCAAGTTAAACAAATATTTAATCATGAACAATTACTTTATATATTTAAAAATAAAAATAATAATATAAATACTATAAAATAAATCTCAAAATAATTTGAAATTTGAAAAAAATATATAATAAAGTGTGATTAACTTCTAATAATTATTTCACAAATCTGAATAAGAAAAAAAGAAATATTATAAAATAATATTAAAAAACACTCAAATTAAAAAAGGTGTTCAAATAAGAGGGTTTTGGTCAAGAAATTAATTGAGGACTTTCACCATTCAGTAGCGACATCCCTATCGACCTCTAATTGGGTCGATAGTGAGTCCCTTAGACTCCGTTGACTCATGGGCTGGATTGTGGCCCGGTGGATTCTTCTTTTCTTTAGCCTTGGTCAAGTTCTCAATAATTATCTTATTCTCTTTTGAGCTCAAATAAGCTCCAAAAATCATTCTAAATAACAAAAACATATCACACATAGTAACATCCAAATAATATAAAAAGAAGTTAAAAAACATGCACAAACAGAAGATGGAACCTAACTAAATAAGTCCCAATATGCATAAAAACCGTGTTTATCAGTGGACAAACTTAAAATTTTATTATACAATACCAAATAAATCTCAAAACTTGAAACCAGAAAAAAATAATGAAATATTGTATAAATTTATATAATTCACTAATCATTTTTAAAAATGAAAAATAAATATATTATATATTAATAATATAATCATTAAAAATTATAAAGTAAGTTAACTAATATAGAAAAATAAATATTTAATCATTAATAATTATAATTATTCAATATATTAAAGAATAAAAAACATGACTAAAACATAATAATATATTATGAAATAAGTTTTAAAATAATTTTAAATTATATAAAAATATAATAAACTATGATTTAACATCTAGATAACTATAAAACAAAAGAAATAAAATAAAAGTAATTAGAAAATAATATAAATTAACAAAATACCAAATAAACAACAACAACAACAATAACAACAACAACAACAACAACAACAACAAAAGTAATAAAAAATGAGGTTGCGAGCCACGAAATTAATTGCAAACTTTTTGTGTACAAAATATAAAATATTATAATATCATACTAAGTAAATCTCAAAACTTGAAATAAGAAAGTTATATAATAAAATCTTGTACAATTTCATATAATTATTTAGTTAATTTTTAAAATAAAAAACATAAAAGAATTATAGAAAAAATATAAGTCGTAAAAACAATCTTGATGTAAGTTAAATAATATTGAAAAATAATTAAACAATTATAATATGATATTATATAATGAAGTGTGATTAAATTCTAAATAATTATTTCATAAATCAAAAAAATAAAAAATATGAAATATTATAAAATACAATATAATAAAATAAACTACCGAAAAATATAAAAAAAATATTCCAAAAAATAGGTGTTGGGCTAGAAAATTAACTACATACTTTTGTAGATAAAATACAAAATATGATAATATATACTAAATAAATCTCAAAACTTTTGTCTCTTCCTTCTCCAAGCTCAAGTTATGGAAGAAGGAACCGTGAAGAATGTATCAGCAACAATTAGTTTTATTAGGGAACAGCTCATGATGTTCATATCGATCTATTATGCGCCTCTGCATCTAGCATTGGGTAGACCTCATACAATAATTGTCCTAGCTCTACCATATCTTTTGTTTCATTTCTTCTGGAACAATCACAAACACTTTTTTGATTATGGATCTACTACCAGAAATTATATGATTAATTTCTGCATTTAATGTGTATTCCTGAATAATCTCAATTTTTAATTATTCAACCATTTCATTTTACCAAGTTCAATGTTAGCCAAATTAGTCAACATTTATAGGTTTCGATGCACCAAAAAGATGTTATTTGTAACAAGTTGTTTTGTTGGTTGGTTAATTGGTCACATTTTATTCATGAAATGGCTTGGATTGGTATTAGTCTGGATACGGCAAAATATTTCTATTAGATTGAATGAGTACATTCGATCTAATAAGTACCTTGTATCAGAATTGAGAAATGCAATGGCTCAGATCTTTAGTATTCTCTTTATTTATTACCTGTTTCTACTATTTAGGCAGGATATCGTCACCTATTTTTACTAAGAAACTGAAAGAAACCCCCAAAACGGAACAAAGGGTGGAAAGTGAGGAAGAAAGAGGTGTAGAAATAGAAACAGCTTCCGAAATGAAGGGGACTAAACAGGAACAAGAGGGATCCATCGAAGAAGAACTTTTTTCTTCCTTTTTTTCGGAAGAAAAGGCGGATCCGAACAAAATCGATGAAATGGAAGAAATCCGAGTGAATCGAAAGGAATATGAAGTCCACTCAAGATTTCTTAAAAATAAAAATAAAGACCCTTTTTTCAAAGAACAACCTCTTGTGAATCTTCTTTTCGATTCATAGAGTCTTATCTAATGAATATCAATCAAAATGAAAATCATGACAATTCAAAAGCAATACTAAAAAGTATAGAGAAATAAAATACTAAAAAAATAGATACACAAGAGAAATAGAAGAGAATAGATACGACCACCCCCTACATATTTGATACCTTCGCCTACAAAGAAACTCATGATACCAACCCCATTCGCAATTCCATCAATTATTCGTCTATAAAAAAATTGAGTTAATTGAGCCAATCCGCSTATCGCCCCAGTAAAAGATATTGTATAAAAAGCATCTATATAAGCACGTTTATATGACCAATCATATAGAGCGTTTATAATTTTGTCCCAATAGCTCAGCCTTGGGACTATTTTAAGAAATGAATTAATTAAATCAAATTTTTTGAAAGAAGAATAATGTGGTTTATATAAAAAGGACGCCAAAAATATTTCAAAATAAGCTAGACTTACTAAAAAAGTTGCATCTTTCAAAAACTTATACCCATCTGCGGAATCCCTTAACTTTTGATGTAAAAGGTTAATAGACGGAGCTAACCATTTAGATAATATATCCAAACCTATTCCTTCTTGATTAAAAGGAATTCYTAGAAATCCAACAAATAACGTAAATAGAACTAATACAAGTAACGAAAATAACATAGTATTGTCCGATTCATAAGGATAAGAAAAGGATTTTATATTATCCTGATGAACAATATTAATAAAAGGCTGTCGTCCATTATTTTTTTGTACATTCTCATCACTTCGATATGCCTTTTTAGAAAATAAAGAAGAACTTTGATTATTATTAATTCTTAATAAATCAGAATTTGTATTAACTCATTTCGAACACCTCTTACCCCACAGAGAGATCGAATATAAAGAGATATGTTTATTTCCAGTGTAATTTTGAAAATGAACGTTTAAATGCCCTTCAAAAGTAAGTAAATAGATCTGAAATATATCAAAGGCAGTCAATCCTGTTGTGGCCCAAGCTAGTATTGCGAAAATCGACGAATATAACCAACTATCATTAAGAATTTCATCATTTGACCAAAAACAAGCAAGGGGCAGAATACCACAAAGAGAAAGTATACCTAATAAACTAAGCATATGATTAGAAAAAGGATTAGTCCCTCCAATTAGCCGACCTCTTTCTAAACAAAGAGTATGACTTGGTCCCATTTTTTTAATCACTATCTATTTATATTATATATAAATATATAATATTACTTATATATATTTTAAAGTTTTCAATTATTCTAATGGGCTTCTACAATTAGGCTTACTAGAATATTACATGGATTTGGATTTAAAATCCAACTAGTTAATAATTCAATCAATTAATTAATTCCATAAGTTTAAATTAATCAATCCAATTGACTAATTTATTATATTTCTTTATAATTGAGATTTCTAATGAAATTAGACTTAATTAGATAATCGATTATATAATTATATATTTATCCCAACAATTGAACTAAATTTAAAGTTTCATTTAATTCATCTGAATGAATTAATTATTCCAACTATTGGAGTTATCAATTTTGAAATGTCAACTACCAAAATTATGTGTAACCCTTTTAGGTTCACGACTAACACTAGCAGTAGGCTTACAACGTTTGTAAGCTTATAAATAATAGTTTATTATATTAACTAATCTCATTAATTAATTCTCTTGAGACTAACACTTTAATTTCAAGAATCTATAAATTATGGCAACACCTAGCAAGTAGCATGATTACCTAGTGTTAGGTGAAATAGGGAGCATACCTATTTCAATTGCAAATTCATACACGTACGATCCTTTCGACAACTAGTTTCCTGATTAAATCTTGGGCATGGATTTATAAGTCAAATCCTAATTGATTTATAATTGTGATTTCATTTGAAGTTTAAGTAATTCATCTATGAATCAATATTCATCGTGCCCTAGGCAAGGTCTTTGAATCACGAATTATGAAAACGCACAGGACATTTCCTTGTCCGAGACAAGTGTTAAATTCTATGTTGGCTACAGACAAACCTCCATGCACACTGATACAATACCCCAACTACCCCTTTACGATTGTCAAGCAATCAAAAGATAAATCTAAATACTGCATGATATGCACAAGGCTACTATCGTGCCTCAAGTCAAAGGATTAATCATGTACTATTACAATATGAAAATTCTTATTCGATAGATAAATCTTCCAACTAAGAATTTACATCGGATCATGTTCAATGAACTTGTTCTCCAACAAGCACCCACATATATGCACTCTGTTTTGCATGTAATTGTTGTGTTTTTCCTAGTAATTTTAGTTAAAATTTCATGTTGATTTTAGTAGTTTTTAATAGTATTTTATTAATTTTTATGTGGTTTTTCTTGTTTTGTTAATTCTCACTTGACTTGTTAATTTTATACTTTAATGGATTAATTGGGTCAATTACCTTGAGGTTTGGGGTAATTCTTGGGTTTTAATAATTGAAGTTCTCTTGTAATAAGTGGCTTAATGATTTTAAAATCAAACTAGGGCATGGAGGCCAAAACTCAAGCCAAGCCTCGTCTAGTTTCATGCCCGAATTTATGCCCACATCAAGCTTAAAAAGAGCCAACATTCTGGAATGGTGGCCTGGCCTTGCCTAGGCTTGCCCATTTTCAAGCCCGAAGGAGCAACTAGACCAGGCATGAAAACATGCAGCATTTAGGAGCCCAAAACGCAGCCCAGATTCTCGCCCAGGCGCGCCTCTTTCCACGCCCGATTACTCGCCCAGCGTCGTCTGCCCTTGCCCGAAGTCGCGTCCATGTATTCGCCCATTCCAGCGCCTAGAAGCACCCACAGGTTCGCCCAGCGTCGCCCCTTCCAGCGCCTGGAAGAGCCCAAAGTTTCGCCCGGCGTCGTCCACTTTCACGCCTGGAGCCATTTCCTGGTCAAACAATGGTCAAAATCCGGAAATTAAGCTTTCTAAAGCCCAAATTGACCGTTTAGGCCCAAGGAAAATTAGTATAAATAGATTAGGACTCTCATTTGTATTCATCACTCAGATTTTCCCCAAACTTGCATGGGTTTTGGAATTTTTCTCTCTCTTGTTCTTAGTTTAATTTGGAAGCTTTGCCTTGGGTTTGTAAGCTCAAGATGAATCCAAATATTCCTTTGGATT
>BMAC01001356.1:47693-64167 GCA_014905375.1 Phtheirospermum japonicum
CAATGCGAAGATACAAGAGCTAAAATCGATCTCGGCTAACAAGAAACGGGATAAAGGCTCAAGGTGGCTCATTTGGGATTTTAAAGTAGCTTACATATATGAATATGGCCGGCATAAGGGTGATATATGTGCCTCGAGGTCATTTTCAAATTCAATCATGTACGAGCAAAATCAAACCTCCTCAATACAATTTCCATAAAGATGCATGTAAGCCGATAAATCACACAAGGCTACTCAATAGTTTGCACCGATTTGGGAGCAAAATCAAAAATTTTTTTAAAGCTTTGCAATCTTTTCAAGAGAAAATGTTGATTATATATTATATATATAGGCGGTTTTTTCATCATATTAATAAGGATAAGCACAAGGATTTTTCTTCTTACATAATGTTCATTGCATGTACACTCTCAATTCTTTTCGTTGTTCGAGGACGAACAAACCGATAAGTGTGGGGTAGTTGTTTTGCATGTGATTGTTGTGTTTTTCCTAGTAATTTTAGTTAGAATTTCATGTTGATTTTAGTAGTTTTTAATAGTATTTTATTAAGTTTTTATGTGGTTTTTCTTGTTTTGTTAATTCTCTCTTGACTTGTTAATTTTATACTTTAATGGGTTAATTGGTTCAATTACCTTGAGGTTTGGGGTAATTCTTGGGTTTTAATAATTGAAGTTCTCTTGTAATAGGTGGCTTAATGATTTTAAAATCAAACTAAGGCATGGAGGCCAAAACTCAAGCCCAGCCTCGTCTAGTTTCATGCCCGAATTTATGCCAAGATCAAGCTTAAAAAAAGCCAACATTCTGGAATGGTGGCCTGGCCTTGCCTAGGCTTGCCCATTTTCAAGCCCGAAGGAGCAACTAGACCAGGCATGAAAACAGGCAGCATTTAGGCGCCCAGAACGCAGCCCATATTCTCGCCCAGGCGCGCCTCTTTCCACGCCCGATTCCTCGCCCAGCGTCGTCTGCCCTTGCCCGAAGTCACGTCCATGTATTCGCCCATTCCAGCTCCTGGAAGCACCCACAGGTTCGCCCAGCATCACCCCTTCCAGCGCCTGCAAGCGCCCAAAGTTTCGCCCGGCGTCGTCCACTTTCACGCCTGGAGCCATTTCCTGGTCAAACAATGGTCAAAATCCGAAAATTAAGCCTTCTAAAGCTCAAATTGACCGTTTAGGCCCAAGGAAAATTAGTATAAATAGATTAGGACTCTCATTTTGTATTGATCACTCAGATTTTCCCCAAACTTGCATGGGTTTTGGAATTTTTCTCTCTATTGTTCTTAGTTTAATTTGGAAGCTTTGCCTTGGGTTTGTAAGCTCAAGATGAATCTAAATATTCCTTTGGATTTTTACTTTGATGCAATTTAATTCAATCTAGCTTCTCTCCTTAATTCTAGTAAGCTTTTCTTTTATTTTATGCTTTGTTCTTCAATTTCATGCATGTTCTTTAATTTATGCTTTTTCTCTTTGCTACTTGATTTCTTACTTGATCTTGTGAATTGACTATAAAATCTTGATGAGTGACACATCTAGGCTATAGATCGGGTCCTTGATCATTTTAATCTTGAGTTTTTCCTATGCTTTATTTTGATTTTTATTTTAATGCTTTGTTTCATGTTAAATCCTAGATCTAGTGCTTGATCCTTGTTATTTCACGTAAAGTTTCGAACTTTGACGTTAATTTTCATTGCTCCTTCTATTTGTGCTTTCAATTTTAGTAAATTTGCATTTTTCAAGTTTTTATGTACATGCAAGCTTAGTTGTACCTTGTGCATGCTTGCTTGTACTTGGTGAAACAATGCTTGTCTTTGCTTATTTCCTTGATTTGCTTGCATTTTCAATTAAGGCATACGACCGAGGCATTCTACCAACTTGTACTTTCATTTTCTAGTTTAGTTTAGCTAGTTTAATTGCTTTATTTTCATTTTTTTCTTTATTCCCAAGCTTGAAACACATTGAAACTCACAATCGAATCGATATCCGATAATACCAAACCAAATGAACCTTGAATTTCCAAAACCACGAAAAACTACACAAACACACTCGCGTCACAACGCTGATGTTAATGGAATTAACATTCTCGTCTTACGAGCATGCATCATATGAACACTACTTATCGACCTATTCAATGTATCATCTTGAAAAACCCATTAACTTGGAACATATTTAAGACCATGCCCTTAGAGACATGTTCCATGATTGTCATCGTATGCGCAACTAGGAACTTTATGATAATTGAAACTTAAAATAAAAGAAAAAATGTAAGATAAAGAAAAATGTCTTTATTAATATAATTTCCAAAAAATTTATTATGCAAGTAGAATGAAATCTAATTTAATTGGAACGTTGGGTACTCTACTCTAACAATTGAATCAGCCAGACCAATAAGTTTCATTAAGAGTGCCACGTAGAATTCAAGATCGATTGGTGCCCCAGCTGGTAAGTGCATGCGGCATCTCCTTATTTAAATCTTCTTGAAAGAGGCGACGGACTCTTCTAGTCTCCCTGATCACCGAGGCCTATGAGCTCAATAACCCTAAAAGGACGTGCAAAATTTTGGCTCAACTTCCACATCTTGGAGTTTTGTAGTGAGAGCTTTATGTAAGGCTTGATTTTAAGAAACCCCAATCACCCACATTCAAGACTCGTTCCATTCTGTGTTTTTCTACCAATTTCTTCATCCTATCTATGGCATGTTGCAAACATTACTTCAATTGAAGTTGTACATGTTGGTATGTATGCAGAACTTGTTCAATTCTAATGACAGAATTCTATTGATTATGAGCAATCCCTATAGTAATAGGTTTGTATCCATAAGAAGCCTAGTGTAGATCTTTAAACATTGGTTTACTCTCTCGGTTTTTCCATCTGTCTGAAGATGGTAAGCTGTGCTCAATTTGAGAGTAACTCCAAGAGTTTTAAAAAGCTGTTGCCAGAACTAGTTAGAGAATATGTTAACTTTGTCCAACACAATGGGGTGGGGTAGGCCATGTAATTTATATACATCCTCCATGAATAAAATAACCACTGTAGATGTATTATAGGGGTATTTGAGGCTCACAAAGTGGGAATACTTGGTGAATCTGTCAAGAATGAATAAAATCACATTTTAACCTTTGGAAGTGGAAATATGATCAATGATGTGTTTCCAGGCTTGATGGAATAGGTAATGGTTGCAACAAACCAAGTGTCTTTGCATGTTCATGTTTTCACAACTGGTTGTACATTTTCAATCACCTGTTACTTAATATTAGGCCACCAAAAAGTGCCCTTAGTTCTCTAAAATGTGGAATCCTGGATTGCGTGTCCCCATTCCACTGATGAGTGCATAAGATCTTGGATCTGAGGTCAGTAGTAGGACACACATATAACTTGCCCTTATATCTAATAAAGCCCTCTGAGTAAGAAAATTGTGAAATTTTGCAAGGGAATGTGATGCACCAGTGATGATATCTTAGGATGTTGGGTCAGAAGCATAAGAAAGTTGTAACTCCTCCACCCAACTGGAATGAGAACTAGAGCCTGGCACTGACCATGGTCAACATCCCTTCTTTACAAAGCATCAATAATTGTTTTATTAACACCCTTGCACTCAATATTTGAATCAAATCCTAGTAGCTTGGTGAGGTACTTGTGTTGTAGAGGTTTGAAAAGTTTTTGCTCCAACAAGTACTTGAGTCTATGCTAGTCTGTTCTAATAATAAAGACACCATGTAACAAATAAGCTCTCCACTTGTGCACTACCATAATGATAGCTAGAAGTTCTTTTTTGAATATAGAGAATCCAAGGTGCTTCTTGTATAGAGCTTTGTTGAGATAAGCTGGAGGATGACCTTCTTGAATTAAGACTGCACCCAAACCAGAGTAACAAGAATTTATCTCTATGATGAATAGTTTTGAGAATTGCGTAACTGTAGGATAAGAATTATGGTCGTTGCATGTTGAAGCTTCTGAAAAGCGTTCTTAGATGATTTATACCAAGTGAATTAACCTTTTTTAGTCATGATAGTTAATGGTTTAGCAATAAGTCCATAGTTTCTAACAAATTTATGTAATATTCGGTCATTCCCATGAAACCCCTCAAAGCCTTCACTGACCGAGGTACAGGCCAATCCAACATAGTCTGAGTCTTAGCAGGATCAACTAAAACACCTCCTGTAGTGGTGATGTGGCCTATTTACTCAACATGTTATTAACAAAAGATACATTTAGCTAATATCTTATTATCTCTCAATTTTTGAAGGACCGGATAGAGATGATGGTGATGAGATTTCATGTCATGGGTATAAACCAAGATTTCATCAAAGTATACCAGAACAAAATTTCTTAAGAATGGCCTCAATATGGAATTCATTAGAGCTTAATGTACAAGGGGAATTAGTGAGACCAAAAGCATCATATTGAACTCATAGAGGCCAGAGACATTGACAAAAGCAGTTTTTTCCACATCGGAAGCATGAACTCTAATTTGGTTATATCCAGATCTCAGGCAAACTTTTTTAATAAACTTCGGAGCCTCCAAACTCATCCAACAGGTCATCCACTAGCGGTACGGGAAAGTTAACTTTAACAGTGACAGAGTTAACCTTTTGTAATCTACATAAAATCTCCAAGTACAATCCCTTCTTTTTTTGGACAAGTAATACAGGTGAAGAAAATAGACTGTTCCTGGGTTGAATGACTCCACTGGCCAGCATTTTTTGAACACTTTTCCAATTTCCAATCTTTATAAATAGGGGTATGTATATGGTTGGAGTTTAAAAGGTTTAGTATCAGGTTTTAAGGTGACCTTGTCCCTTGTTAGGAGGTAGTGTTGTGGGCTTATCAAATATATCATAGGTTGTAACTCAGTCAAACAAGTTAGATCCCCTTGTGGTTGTATGAGGGAGAATGAGCAAGAGTAGCCACACACAACATCTTTACTTTTGGGAAATAGTTTCTATATTGTTTTGCCAGTCATCATTTTGAGAGTAACATTAGGTTTACTCCTTATAAGGTTACTAGTCCTTGTTGCCCTGAAACGGTGTGCTTTGGTTGATAAAATCTAAAGTGAAAAGACCTAGTTGCCTTAAAAAATCTACATATATAACCATATTCCAACCTCTTAGTTTCAGTAGTCTTACTGGTGCAACAAACTTACTCCCACCTATAACCCATAAAAAATTTGCTACATTTCGCATTACAATTCATCTTGTTGTCGTCATCTATAATCACTGTCATGGGGTTGGTAAACTCTATTTCACACCCCAGCTTCTTTGCAGTGTGAGAATCTAAATTATGAGTGTTGCATGAATCCACTATAGTAGTTATCCTCTTTGTTCCAATCTGACTTGTGTCCCTTGATGTTATCAGGAGTTTTTTGTCCCATCAAAGCATTGACTGATATGTGATAATCACCCTCTGCACTGATTTGATCCTGTAGTATGACCTCTGCTACCTCATTTGGTTCATCAGAGATGATAACAAGTAACCTTTGCATTTATGGCACATATGAAAAGGCTCATCACAATTAAAATATAGGTTCTTCTTTTTCCTGATTTCCAGTTCCTCTGGTGATAATTTTCTGATAGGTGAGGCTTTGTTTGGTAGGTGGTGTACTATTTTTTGCCCATCCTCCACCATCAACCTTTCCACCTTTCCGAAATTTCAGATTTTTTGTGAAAGTTGATTTTGCCGCATTTTTATTCAATTTATTCCCTTGAGTTAACTGGATCACATGTTTAGCCAACTGCGTTGCATCTAACAATGTTCTAAGTTTAAAAAGTTAGATCAACTGACCAATCCCTCTTTCAAACCGCTTACAAAGCTTTCAATGAATTATTCTTCAGAGTTAGATTTATTCACCTTCATGAAAGCTCGTAGATCTTCAAATTCCAAAATATAATCATGTACAATACATATCTGTTTAAGCTTGTTAAATTGCCCAATCATGTGAGTCCCATCTATATTCAGGAATCTATCTAGAATCATGCCTGCAAATTCATCCCACGTCATACTTTCTTTCCAATCCACATACTCTAGATACCAGTGATCATCTCAGCCTTTTCATGTTCATTGAAGCTACGATAATTTTCTCATAGTCTAATATTTGATTACATAAAGTATTTATTGCATTTGAACAACCACAAGCTCGGATCATTGTCGGTAAATTTTTGAAAATTAATTTTAGGCATGCGCACATGTGTATAATTGTGTTGTTCAAGGTTACCTACCATTGGTGTAGGTAGAATGTCGGAATCTGCACGGCCGCACATTGGAATTACATGTGACACTGTTGTTAGCGACACGATGGCGCTCGAAATTAGATTCTCATGTCCCGTAGTGGCTTCGATTTCCTTGATCGCCTCATCATCTTTTTGGTCAAAATATTCTCCATGCTCTGCGCGAATCCATCAACTTTCATGGATAATCCTTCAGTTTCTTTTTCAAATTTTTTTTGTAAATCGTTTTGGTTTTGTGCCATTTCTACAAATTGCACATCTATTGCATCAATTCTACTATTGGTGTTCTTCGCCATAATTGATCAGAGAGAGCAGGAAAATAATTATGGCTTAAGGTCAGTTGTTATGACCTGGATAAGAATTGAGATAAAGAGAGAATATCGGACATTTTATTGAAGTGGCTTTGTCTTTTTTACCCATTCAGCCAATGCAAAACTCTTATATACCCAGGAGTGAACAAAACATCTTTTCTACCCATTTTCAATGGGAAAATACTAAAATATCCCCACTTTGGTTTGAACAGATTAAAGATGATAATATTTACCAGACGTTTTCTTATTAGAGAAAAAAAAAATTACCTCGTGAACTATGGTCATTTTGATACTTTGCCTCCTAAATTTTTTTTTTCGTGCAAATTATCTCCTAAACTGTACGAATTTTGCACTTAACCTCCTGAACTTTCATTTTTTGTGGAAATTCTAGACGGACCTCACTCATGTGACATGCACGTTAACATATAAGGGGTAAAATTGGCTTTCCATCTCCTCCTCGTGAGTCCCGCTCAAAATAAGGGCACGTGAGCACTACTTAAGTTCCAAATCCTACGTGTATAACTTTATTAATGTGAACATTATCTTTAAAGGTCACACGAGTGCTCACGTGCTATTGTTTTGAGCAAGAGTCATAAGTAAGAGATGGAAAGTTGGTCTTACCCCATATATGTAAGCGTGCATGTCACACGAGTGAGCTCTGACTAAAAGTTCCACAAAAAACGGGGGTTCAGGAGGTTAAGTGCGAAATTCGTACAGTTTAGGAGGTAATTTACACGAAAAATAAGTTTAGGAGGCGAAGTGTCAAAATGGCAATGTTCAGGAGGTAAAAGAAATTCTCTTATTATTATTGTTCATAAGTTTAACTCGTTCAATTTTTAAAAAAAAAAATCGGCGATTTCGAGGGGATTTCGGTTGCGAGAATCAAGATTAGAGTTCTTCTATGCACAATGTAAGTTCTTCAGTTTTGTATTTGAAAATTTTCACCATTTGGCCTTACAATAATTCCTAGGGTTTTTCTGTTATCTGCTACACTACAGTACTTATCCACATTTTGAAGGTAGAAATGTAATTCAGTGTGAGCGGTAGAAATGTAATTCAGGTCGAGCAGTACCATTTGCACTGGTCGACCATAACATTACATCTCACCCCGAACATTGTATACTACTCGTCCCAAACATGTTTATACTACTCGAACCAAACATCAAAAAAAGATTGCTCGACCCTAACATGCCCTCTCGCCCCAAATATTATTTACTACTTGACCCAAACCTATTTATACTACTCGAACCAAACATAGAAAAATACTGTTCGACCCTAACATTACATCTCACCCCGAACATTTTATACTACTCGACCCAAACATGTTTATACTACTCGAACCAAACATCAAAAAAGATTGCTCGACCCTAACATGCCCTATCGCCCCAAACATTATTTACTACTCGACCCAAACCTATTTATACTACTCGAACCAAACATAGAAAAATACCGGTCGACCCTAACATTACATCTCGCCCCAGACATTGTATACTACTTGACCCAAATTTCTTTATACTACTCGAACCAAATATAAAAAATATTGCTCGACTCTAAGATGACCTTTCGCTCCAAATATTATTTACTACTCGACCCAAACCTATTTATACTAATTGAACCAAACATAAAAAATACTACCCGATACAAACATAACCTCTCACCCCAAACCTTATTTACTACTCGACAACTTTTTTGTACTACTCGAACCAAACATAAAAAAAATAATGTTCGGTCCAAACTTAACCATCTCTCCCCAAGCCCATATATTTACACCTATCTCCCCTGATACATTTACACCATTACCTATAAAGTAATGATGATTTTGATTCGGAACAAATATCATGGAAGATGGAGGATGTGAAGCTAACTATTGTGCATCGTGGTTATTGGGATAGAAAGATTACATGCTTGGGGAAGAGACGATCACTTACGTATCATTACATGATATGAGTTATGATGCATTTTTGGATGTGATTCACTCAACAATGAGGGGTTATAGGAGAGAAATTGAGTATTCATTGCATTGTTTGATGCCGAATAAAGAAGGAGAAGTTCACAAAATTGTATATTCTCAATTCGTGATCTACAACGTGTCGTGATATAAAATCGTAAAGTTTATGTCACCGTAGAACCAAAACAACAACCATTTGATTGCGGCACAGTTCTCGGAGGTGGAAGCTCTAGTTCTCCGCAAGCGGGGGGTGGAACTGTGGCAGTCAAATTCCGTTTGGCCACTGATCTTCTCGTTTTTATACGTGTTTTTGTTACCTTTTTATGTCGTGTTTTCATGTGTTTTGCCTATTTTGTTAGTTTTATGTTTTTGTAGCATTTGCGCAGTTTTTATTATGTTTTCGTAGTTTTTCACCCGTTTTTATATTTTTGGCCGTAGAATGACCAAGCGGGACCTGCGCACATTTAGGGCATTCCATTCGACTCGCTAAGGAACGGAAAAGTGAAGACAAGCAAGGGAACATAGCTCGAACAAGGAACGACAATCGGCGGATGGCTGGAGTGGAAAACGAGGAAACCGAGACAGGAGCAGCCATGCCAATCGATCGACTGGCATGCAGTCGATCGACTGACCCAGCCCAGATGGACTGCTCGACAGAAGGTTGGGCGTTTCAGGATGGAGCAGTCGATCGACAGACCCTCGGTCGATCGACTCCAGTCAATCGACTGCGACGTAGAGGACTTCGGGATTTTTGGCCTATTTTGACGATTTTGCCCCTGCAACACTCTATATAAACCCCCAACCCTTTCTCACCAATATTATTCTTCCATGGTGGTTTTTGTACTTATTCAATCTCCTCCAAATCATTTTTACTATTCCATTTCCTTTTAAGCTTGAAACCCTAGATCATAATCCTTAGTTTAGTTTAGTTAGTTCTAGTTAGTTGTTCTTAGCAAGTGTTGTAAAATGTGACATTTCCTTCATTTGTGGTTATTTGTCGTGTTGAAGACTTGATTTATCCTTTGAAGGTTGTAGCAAACTTGAAGCTTTTGTGTTAAATGCAAAATTGGTAGTAATCTTTCTCTTTTATGTTGTGTTGTATTTGTATTGTTTTTATTTCTTTGGTGTTGGTTGTTTAATTTGTAGGTCTTGTTGTTTTTCTTGGCATTTCAATTTCTCACTTCCATCCCCTAGCTTTTAGTTTTTTTGTGCAAAAACTCCATTTTAGCATGATTATGAAGCTTTTTACCCCTTTTAGCTAACAAACATTTGATGTTTGAAAGTCATAAGGGGCTTTCCTCTTTGATAAATTTGACTTATTCACATTTAATGTACTTTGACTTCTTCTAGTTTCAAAGCTTTTATTTTCCCTCCATTCCTCCTTCAAGACTTGCAAGCTTTTTTTAATTTAATTGGTTTTAATTTATTTAAGGCTTTAATTAGTTTCATTAAAATTAGTCATTTTCAAGCAAGCTTTTAATGTTCATTAACTTTGCATTAGTTAGTAATTTCAAGTTTTCATTTCAATTCAAGTTTTAGCATAAAACTCAACCCAAACAAATGATTATTGCTTTCTTAGATTAGATTAGTTAAATTGAGATTAACAAGAGATTAAGTAAAAACACCGATCGCCAATAATATCTATCCTCGAGAGACACGGCTCGTAAACAACTTACCGCTCTACAATTGACTTCGTACTATTCCGGAGATGATTTCTTAGAGTGCTAAGAAACCTTAGATCAAATGTTGTTCTCCTTGATTGCAAAACTCCATTGTAGCATAGTCTTGAAGCTTTTTACTTATTTTAGCTAGACACACTTTTGGCCATTAAAGATGTATGAAACCCTTTTCAATAAATTTGACTTCTTCCTATTTAATGCTCTTTGACCTCTTGCAACTTTAAAGCTTTGTTTTTTCCTCCACTTTCTCTTTCAATTTACAAGCTTTCTTTAGTTTAGAAGTTTTAATTTATTTAAGATTTTTAATTAGTATTTAATTAATGTCATTAAAATTAGTACTTTCAAGCAAGCTTTTAATTCTCTTAAACCTTTGCATTAGTTAGTAATTTCAAGCTTTCATCTCAATTTAAGTTTTAGCATAAAACTCAACCCAAACCAATGTCTTAATGCTTTCCTAGTGTAGATTAGTGTAATTAAGCTTAACAAGATATTAAGTAAAAACACCGATCGCCGATAACATCTATCCTCGAGAGACATGACTCGGGAAAACTTACCGCTCTACCATCGACTTCGTACTATTACGGAGATGATTTCTTAGAGTGCTAAGAAATCTTCGATCAAATTTTGGCGCCGTTGCCGGGGATAGATTAAGGCTAATGATGTTCTTATTTAATTCTATTGTTATTTTAGTTAGTAGTTAGATTAGATTTTTTTTGTTTTACATTCGATGCCCGTAATCCTTTATTGAGTGTTGTGCATGCTAGGTAGGCGATCGCTCAGACGAGAGCAAACGATGACCGATTCATTCAAGAATCCGATGCTGCCCGCCCACACTCACGACGATCAAGGGATGCCTCATTCGCGAGTATCTTCTGGGCTCGCATCATCACCTCACGGTCCGCTAGATTGATCGGACCAGATATGGCAAACTACCGAGCTAGTTCGCCATATGATGACCCTTATATCCAAACTCCCGAATATCTAAATTCGTAAACCACTCCACCAAGCTATCGGGTCCCCTTGATTTATGATGATCCGTATGCTTCGAGCGGTCGAGAATGGGCCCACCCTCTTGATTCTGGCCCAAGACCTTCATATTCTCCAACGGTTTCATATTCTTATAATCCGAGCATGGATCCTTATGCACCACCTCGTGAATCTTATGATCCGGGTTTTGGCGATCCATATGCTCCACTCGACCCTCCTTCTTACCCAAACTTTGACTCGTGTGCTCCATCGATCTATGATTCCTATTCTTTGAGATACGACTTTTACAATCTACCCACCTCAAGTTCGTATACTTCGAGCGATGATCCTTACACCACCTTTTCCCAAGATTTATCTATGTCCCAACCCCGGGACTTAGAGTCTTTCTTAGCCGAGCTCGTGGATGCGGTTCGACAATCGGATGAATGCCTTGCTCGCATGAAGACTCAAATAAGGAAAATTCCCAACAATGTGGACGAGCTCAAACAACCTTGTCTTGACGAGATGCCCACCTTTGATGTGGTGTATCCCACCTTTGTTGATGGCAATTCTAGCTTTGACGGTCTTCTGGAAGAGGTGTGCAAGGAGGTAGAGTTAGTGGGTGAGAAGAAAAGGTTGGAAGTCAGCCTTACCCCTCTCGTGCTTTTTGAAGATGTCGTAAAGGAATGTGAGGGGGAGTCGCCTTTGGGGATTCTAACGGCACTTGGAGTGTTGAGCTTACTTGCTCCTTGTGAGGATGATGAAGTCATGACGGTTTTGGAGGATGTGGAGTTACTCGAGCCTCTTTACCACCACCCGATACCTTATGTCTACTTGAACAAGAGGAGGTGGAAGAGGAAGTGGGGAATGCGTTGGATCCTACTCTCTTGAGCCCGACTATGACTACTTCTAAAGTTGAGAGAGAGGAGATGGCAGCTGGGGAGACAAAAGAGTACGTCGACCCATATTGCGACGATCAAGTTTTGGTGGTCGACTACTCACTCTTTCGGCCTCCGAAGAAGTCCGTGCTTTTGTCGTTTTGATCTTCCGGCTTGACCGACTTGCTCGCCTTGGTGATTCTCCTCACTCGGTGTGTCTACTAGAGTACACCAAGGCGTGGCATGATCGCCACCTCTTCTTGGATGCCGGATAGCATCACTTGTATAAATCATCGAGCTATAGACGTTAAAGTAGCGCTTATTGGGAGGCAACCTAATTTACAACAACATAAAAAAAATCCCAAAGAAAAATAGAAATGTTAAAAATCCCAAGAAGATTTTTACTTTTTGTATATAACTTAGTTTTGCAACTCCCCGTTTGTTCATTTCTTGTTGATCGCTTGTCTCCACTCCCGGGGAGGACTTATGAACGATCGCATCATCACAAGCTCGTAAATAGGGGGTTTTCTTTTCCCTTACACCTTTTTACCGCTTTTTAGCTTAATTTGCAATAAGGACATTGCTAGGTTTTAAGTGTGGGGTCGTGGTTATGGTTCGCCTTAGGTTTTTAAGATTGTTTGTATGCTTGCTTGTGATAATTCAAGAAATATGTGTGTTATATTGCTTGGAACCTTGGCGAAGTGACGCATTTTTGATGATTTGATTAAGAAGTTTAGATTGTCGATTGGATTTAGTGTACCTAGGTAATTTGACATGTTGTAGACTTTGTTCGACTTTAGATTCGTGCTATCCTTGAGCTCAATTAAGAACTAGTACCTCAACTAGCCTCATCATCAAACACTCTATATAGGATTTTTATTTTATATTTTGGAGTCGTCAATTGCTCCATGTGCTCGATCGAGAAT
The DNA here is from genome assembly GCA_014905375.1 of Phtheirospermum japonicum. Taxonomy (NCBI): domain Eukaryota; kingdom Viridiplantae; phylum Streptophyta; class Magnoliopsida; order Lamiales; family Orobanchaceae; genus Phtheirospermum; species Phtheirospermum japonicum. The sequence continues at coordinate 60,616 of BMAC01001356.1, forward strand.
ATTGTAAGTTGCTAATAGCAACGAGTGATCAGAGCCGTTGAATTCTCCTTGTATTGTATGTACTAAAAAAATTAAAAAAAAAAGAGAAAAAAAAATGTTGATGAATAAACAAGGATACATTATAAATCCTTGAAGTTATTACGTAATAAACGTGCAACCCTTGCACATTTCCTTTTTCCTTTTTAGTTTTTGTTTGTCAAAGAGAGTTGTAGATGATTAAGGCTAGTAGGGAGCCGATTAATGGTTCGAGCATGGATAGACCTTAGCCGGGGCAAGGACGAGGGGACCGACTTGGAGGGTTACCTAGTACTTTTAGGTTCCGGGAGTCGATCTAAACTTTCCTTGTCAATGCATCTTTGTCGTCATTTTTAGTCAAGCTAACAAGCATTATAGCATACAGTGTCTCGAATTAGATTTTTGTGCATTAGTTTAGGATCATCTGGGGGTAGTTTCGTAATTCAAGATTTATTTTGCTTGAGGACAAGCAATCATTCTAAGTATGGGGTGGTTGGTTTGCACGTTTTTGTACGTATTTTTGTTACCTTTTTGTGTTGTGTTTGCATGTGTCTTGCTTGCGTTTACAGGTATTAGAAGTTGATTTGGCCTATTTTGTTAGTTTTGGTTTTTATTATGTTATTGTAGTTTTTAACTCATTTTTATTTTTGGCCGTAGAATGACCAAGCGGGGCCCACGCACCTTTGGGGCATTCTATTTGACTCGTTATGGAACGGAAAAGCAAGGACAAGCAAGGGAACGTAGCGCGAATAAGGAATGAGAATCAGCGGATGGCTGGAGCGGAAAATGAGAAAACTGAGCTGGGAGCAGCCATACCAGTCGATCTACTGGCATGAAATCGATCGACTGCTAGTCCAGTCGATCGACTGAACCAGCCCAGATCGACTGCTCGACAGAAGGTTGGGTGTTTCAGGATGGAGCAGTCGATCGATAGACCCTCAATCGATCGACTGCAGTCGATCGACTTCGACGCAGGGTGATCGAAGAATTGTTAGCACTCTAAGAAATCTTCTCCGCAATAATACGGAGTCGATTGTAGAGCGGTAAGTTTTCCCGAGTCGTGTCTCTCGAAGATAGATATTATTGGCGGACGGTATTTTTTACTTGCTCTCTTGTTAAGCTAAATTACACTAATATAAACAAAGAAAGCATTAAGTTATTGGTTTGATTTGAGTTTTGAATTTAAAAGAAGACTTTAATGAAAATAATGAAAATGAGGGTTTAGGGTGTTCGGTTTGTCTCCACGATTAATCGGTTTTCGCCGTGCACTTAATCCACGATTCGGAGTTGTCAATCCCAAATTGTCGACTAAGTGTAGGGGTCGTCAATCCCAATTATCGAGAAACTCCGATTAATGGTTCTAAACGAACCAAAACCCTAAACCCGTAATTACTAAACTAATTGCATCAAATAAAACTTACAATTAAAGAGAATTCATGGAGGGAAAATCAAAGCATTTGAATTTTAGAAAAGTCAAAGGCTTTTAAATTGAACAACACAAATTTCCAAAGAGGAAAAATTCATACATCTTTCAAGAGCCAAAAGTTTGTCTAACTAAAAGAAGTAAAAAGCTTGAAAAGAGCATTAATGGAGTTTGCAAGAAAAACAAGAGCTACAAGCTAGAAAATTACCAATAGAAATTGCAAGCAATGAACAATAAAACAAACTAAATCTAATATTCAACACAACAACAAGAACAATTAATTAAGAACATAGAATAATAATTAAGGGAAAGAAAACTACCAATTACATTAAACACAAAAGCTTCAAATCTTCAAACAACAAGAACCACAAATGAAGGCGGTGCCACCCACTCCAACACTTGCTTAAGAACAACTAACTAATTACTAACTAAAAACTAACCAACTAAGCTAAACTAGACTAACTACTAAGCTAGCTAAAACTACATTAAACTAAGGGATTATCAACTAGGGTTTATTATTGCAGGGAAATGTAGAGGCTTGGAGGAAATGGAGCGAGCCCCAAATTCCACCAAGTAAGTTTGGATAAGGTTAGAGAAAGATGGGTCTATTTATACAAAAATGCAAGGGCAAAATCGTCAAAATGGACCAAAATCACAAGCTGGACTGTGTCTCAGTCGATCGACTGAGGAGCAGTCGATCGACTGCTTCGCCCAAAATTCCCAACCTTACTGCCGAGCAGTCGATCTAGAGAGGTCCAGTCGATCGACTAGTACTGCTGCTCCGGCTCGGTTTTCTCATTTCTGCTCTAAACGTCCACCGGCTGTCGCTCCACGTTCGCGCTGTGTTCCCTTGCTTGTCCGTTCCAATCCGAGTCAAGTGAGATGCCTCCAAACGAGCGCGGGACCCTCTTGGTCATCCTACGGCCAAAAATACGAAAAAAGGTAAAAATGTACGAAAAACTACTAAAAACCGCACAAAAGTTATAAAAACCTAAAACTAACAAAATAGGCCAAAACGACTCCTAAAACCCGTAAATGCAAGTAAAACACACGCGAATGTGACACAAAAAGGTAACAAAAAAGTGTACAAAAAAGTACAAATCAACCACCCCACACTTAGAAAGATTGCTTGTCCTCAAGCAATACTAATCTAGCATTACAAAACTATCCCCGGGTGATCCTAATCTAATGCAAAAAAACCTAATTTGAGGTTTTGTATGCTAAAATGCTCGTTAGCTCGGCTAAAAGGACGACAAAGATGTCTTGACAAAGAAAGTTAGATCGACTCCCAAAATCTAAAAGTACTAAGTAACCCTCCAAGTCGGTCCCCTCGTCCTTGCCCCGGCTAAGGTCTATCCACGGTCGAATCGTTAATCGGCTCCCTACTAGCCCCGATCGTTTACAACTCTCTTTAACAAACAAAATCTAAAAAGAAGGAGAAAGAGGAAACGTGCAAGAGTTGCACGTTTTATTACTCAATAACTACAAGGTTTATAACTTATCCTTGTTTTATTCATCATCATTTTTTTTGTTTTTCTTCTTTTTCGGATTTTTTTTTATTTTGTTTTTTTTTACAAAGAGAAATCAACAACTCCGATCGTACGTTGCTACTAGAAACTTACAATATTTTCGATCGAGCACATGGAGCAATTGACGACTCCAAAATACAAAATAAAATCCTATAGAGAGTGTTTGACGACGAGGCTAGTTGAGGAACTAGTTCTATATGAGCTCAAGGATATCACGAAGCTAAAGCCGAAGAAAGTTCCCAACAAGTCATATTACCTAAGTACACTAAATCCGATCGAAAATCTAAACTCCCTAACCAAATCATCAAAACCGCATCACTTCGCCAAAGATCCAAGCAAAAATAACACGCACGCTACTCAAATTAACACAAGCAAGCATGCATCAACTTAAAAATCCCAAGGTGAACCCTAACTACCACCCCACATTTAAAACCTAGCAATGTCCTCATTGCATATTAAGCTAGAAAATTGCGGTAAAAAGTGTAAGGGAAAAGGAAACACCCTTATCTCCGAGCTTGTGTCGACGCGGTTGTGCGTAAGTCCTTTTCGGGAGTCGAGACAAGCAAACTATAAGAAATAAACCAA